>PVHP010012766.1:0-43093 GCA_004024765.1 Zapus hudsonius
TTTTACAACCTCGATGAAGCTGTGTTGTTGGGGGCAGGCTTATGGGGTTATAAGCCAGCTTCCCCTTGCCAGTGTTTGGCACACCTTCCTGCTGCTGTTTGCAGTGCTGTGGCAGAGGTGATGTCCAGCCCTCTGCTCATGCCATCGTTTTCCCTGCCAGAATGGAGTCTCCCCTCGAGTCCGTAAGCCAAATAAACCCGTTCCTCTACAAGCCGCTTTTGCTTGGGTTCTTTCTGTGCAGCAACAAGAAAGCTGACTGCAACAAGAGGTGTGGTTCTTTCACGGTCAGGAGGGCAGGGGAAGCAAAACTGTCTATGTCCTAACAAACAGAAAGCAGAGCAGAGAGTAGACATGAAGGGTTAAGACAAGATATGGAGGACCCAGAGAAAGCCCCCAAGGACTTACTTCCTTTAGCTGGAGCTCACAGCTTACCTTTCACCTCCATATAATAAACCATCAAAGAGGCATTAATTAGGGCAGAGTCTTCAAGATCATATCTTTGGAAACATCCTCACAGGCACACACAGAGGTATGCTTTACTGATGCCCCAAAGATTTTCTAATTCAATCAGATTTGGCTATCATGATTAATCAACACATGGACCATTAATGGAACCAAAAGAAAGGTCAGTAAGCTCCCAGGACAGAAAGAAAGGGAGACAACATTGAGAAGGTGTGGTCTTAGAAAGCCTGCCAAGCTCAGGTGCAAGTCTTTCCTTTACAAAAGGACACCACAGAGAAGTCCCATAAGAGGAAATTTACAAGATCATGAGATATTTTTTTAAAATTATCTTTATTGTCTTTATTGTCGGTAATTAGATGAGCAAATCTTGTGGTGGTACCCCCATTTCCCTCCTCTCTGTCCCCAACCCACTGGGAGCCCTCCTCAGTAGGCATATTGGATCAGTCCTTGGGGTAGGGGGTTACGAATAGCACAAGAGGTAGCCAGTTTTTTCCCCCTTAGTGTGATGTTGCTGAGGGGTCAATGTCTCTGGATATTCTCCCCCCCCCATGGCTCTTACAATCTTCCACCCCCTCTTCCACTCAGTTCCCTGAGTCATGGTGGGTGAGTTTTAAATCTGCTTTATTGTTGAGGTCTTGAATGTCTCTGGACTTCTGCTTTGGGTTGTGTTGGGTATTGTTGGTGTCTGTCTCCATTGTCCTCTCATGGGTTATCTGACTTGCTGTGGAGGTAGGTCTCTTGTTTATCTCACCACTTTCTCATAGGTTTTATGGAAGTTTTGAGTCTATGGATGGGACTGAGAAAACACAAGAAAAGGCTAGAATATGTTCAAGTAAGAAATTGCTTATACTCAGCCCTTCCATGGATGTGAGAAAAAAGGGTGTCCTCTGTCTACATCGTGCATGGGAGTTAAAAGAAAATAGTGTCCTCTGACCAAAGGGGATAATGGAGTGTTCTAAAGATAATAATGGATTATGATACTCTGAGTAATGTATGAGTTCATTGTTGATATGAAGATATGTTGGAGGAAAGGGGGCTGGAAAGGTGAAAAGGAGAATGGAAGGAAGGAAGGAAGGAAGGAAGGAAGGAAGGAAGGAAGGAAGGAAGGAAGGAAGGAGATGGAGGGAGGGAAAGGGGAGGGGTAAAGGAAAGAAAGACAGAGAGGGAAAAAAGCTTCCCTTTAGAGACCAAAAAAATTAAAAATACAGAACTAGGGTTGCAATTATAAAATTAGCATTTGGAAATTATCACCATCATAATGATTTCAGGCAAAAAATCATCCATAGATGCTATGAGGGTGGAAACTTGAGAAATCAGAAGACATCTGTTTAAAAGTATCTCCTAACAAGATGGTTATGGAAGCCGGGCATGGTGGCGCATACCTTTAATCCCAGCACTTGGTAGGCAGAGGTAGGAGGATCACCATGAGTTCAAGGCTACCCTGAGACTACATAGTGAATTCCAGGTCAGCCTGGACTAGAGCGAGACCCTGCCTTGAAAAACCAAAAAAAAAAAAAAAAAAGATGGTTATGGAAAAAAGGGGAAATAATAACTTAATTAACACTGGGGTTCATAGAAGGTGCCCCCCCTCGAGTGTCCCAAACTCTCACTGGAAGAGATGGGATACATTCACATCAAGAGTCATCTGGTGTACAGAGAAGTGTTCCTGCCCAACTACATAACTTCAGCCTAATTATATATATTTAAAAAAATCACAGGACATCTAAATAAGAAGCCCTCTACAAAATAATTGGCCTGTATTTTAAAGGAAATGTCTTGAAATAAAACAACAGTGGGGCCTTTCCTAATTAAAGGGCATAATGCACCATGAGGAATGGGTATAATGGGTGATTTAGGACTTTGGCTCTAAAATATATTATTGAAGTCATATATAAAATCTGAATAAAGTCCGCACATTATATAAATCATTGCAACAATATTAATGCTCATTTTTATTATGCTATGTTTCTATAAGTAATTTCTTTATTTTGGGAAGCATACTAGGGTGTTTGTGTTAGAAGCATCTTGTGATTTCAATATAGAGGGAATGAGAACAGAAAAGCAGATAATCACACTTGGGAAAAGTGAGTAAAGGACCTAGGGGAATATATCTTGTCTGACTTGCTGTGGTGATTGGTCTCTTGCTTATCTCACCACTTTCTTTATATCTGGAATTAGATGGAAATAATAATAAAATTAATATATATATCATATATAGTATATAATATATATACTATATATATATCAACCAGAACAGAGAGTGTAGACTTGGAATGCCTGTGGCTTTGAGCCCCGACACTCCTGCCTGGCACTTGAAAGAGCTTGGACAAGTTGCTCCAATTGCCCAAGCTTCAGGTTCAAAATCAAAAAAAAAAAAAAAAAGGTGCATCTGGATAGAATTTCCCTTCTTAGGTGTGCATGAGCATTGATTTATTACATGTAAAATCCTCAATAAGTTTGATGTTAAGATGGAGGTAACATAGAAGAGAAAGGAAACGTGAAGCACACTGAAGAGCTGGATACTAGGGAAGCACCTCACAGTTGCCCTAAAGCACTGGGATCTGTCCCTGGAGCATGCAGCTGAAGGGACCCCTCATGCAGGTTTGAAGGTCTGAGTGATCAGTGTCAGGTCAGTGTCAGCCCTAGCTTCAACCATTACTGCTTGGGAACTTCCAGTCCCCAGGTATGCCAAGATCTGCAAAGTGATTAGACTTTGGCCAGTAAAATTCAGAAAAGAGCAAGCTTACCTAAATACAGAGACAATGTTATAAATAGTAAGGAATCCGTGGTGGAAAGTTTTAGTACTGAGGCACTCAGAACTGTCCCCAGTATTTCAGACATCATGTTCCTCTCTCCAGCTCAGAGCACAGAGGAACTGTCACCTGCTTAAAGAGGGGCACCCTGCTCCTTCGGCTCATGGGCTTTCTGTAAATAAAGGCAGCAGCTGGATATGTGTAGAATTCCTCTCTTAGAACTGCTTGTCATTTAAGTCCATTCTCTCATTGCAGAAGTGATTGTTTTGTTCGTGGTTCTGAACATTTCTGAGACTATCCATCCAGAACAGTGGGAGTGAAAACTTCCCTGCATTCCTGAAACACACACACACACCATGCAGGGGCTCTGGCCTCCCTCCCAAGCTAAGGCTGGTCCAATACTCCCCACTGCAGACCCAACCTCCCATCCAGCCAGCCCTAGGCGATCAGCTCTTGCAGGAAAGCAGGCCGCCCTATTCATCATGTCATGTTTCAAGGAAGAAATCAGAAATCTATCAGCTTTCAAGGCCTGAGTGATGGGACCAGGAACAACAACAACAAAAATACCACCTCAAATTGGGGACGGTAGGAGCAAAGTTGACAAGAGTTCCTGAGGGGCCATTTGTTTTACTTATTTATTACCTGTCAGGGTAGGAAGGGGGAGGATATCAAATAGGATATAAGACTCAGAAAAGCACCCTAAACTTTCTCTTGATCAGGGAGCGTTTGTGAGGAATACAGGAGTCTAACTAGGATGACTGTGTGAATTAGCACTTAAACTTGAGACCTAGTTAGTGGAAACAGGAGTTCTATTTCTAATTATCCCAGCTCAGCAGGCATCCTTCCTCCTCAGGCTAAGCAGGATCCCATGAGAACAGTGTTAAACAGATTTATTCTAATTTTACTAAAAACCTGTACAGATTTCATGCCCATTCTTTTAGAACAAACAAAATGGATATGTTTGAGCCCAACTGCTCATTCCATGTCTCAAGGCTTTGAAAGAATCCAAGCGCTGTCTGATGTCTTTGGACCATTATCTTTCTCTTTGTGGAAACTCAGAAACTCACTTCATCCATGACTTCCTGTGAGTGGTGTGGAAATATGCACCTGACAAACCCTCTTGTGTTCATGGCTTTCTGCCATTGGCCTCTGTTTATTTGCACTCCAGATCTGTGACTCCATTCTTGGCTCAAAGGACAGAAGTGTGAACTGTCCCACGAGGTATCCTAGGCTGACATTAGCTCCCATTTCTGGCCACTGGAATTAGAATCTTGTCTGAGGTTCTAGAATTTGTAAGGTTCCCTTGAGAAAAGAAATGTCTTCCCATCCCTCCAGAGTTGAAATACATAAGGAGCAAGTGTCCTGATTTTTCAAATGAGAAAAGCCTAAACTATGCATTTCCGAAGTAGAAGCCACCCAATTGTAAATTGATAAACCAATTACTTACAAAATAAGTAATGGTTTCCCTCATCGCTGTGATCAAATACATCTTATCAAATGCTTCTTTGATAAGAAGAAACTTAAGGGAGGAAAGGTTAATTTTGGATCACAGTTTGGGGGTATAGCCCAATATGGTGGGGAAGGGATGGTGGTGGGAGCATCCTTCGGCAGAAGCGTGAGGCTGCTTGTTCACATCTGGGTGGATCAAGAAGTGGAGCGGAGGAATGCTGGCAGGCATCTGGTTTCTCCTTTGGACCCTTCTATTGAGTCTGGGTCCCCATGCCATGGTAACATGCCACCCCACATCAGGCTGAGTCTTGCTCTCCTCAGTTGGTCTCTGGAAATTTCCTCACAAACACCCAATGGAGTGTGTGTCCCAGGCGATGCTACATCAGTCCAGTGGACAAAGAAGTTCAATCATCCTGGGAGGCTTCTGTGTGTATTTGAAGAAGAAAAAGTTGCCAGCAGATGTTTCCCAGTTCTACAACAGACGCCACACCTTCAATCTACCTTTAGGTAGTATGAGCAGGGCCACGAAGGTTGTCATCTGTCATATGAGGAAAGGGATAGAAGGCAGGCATCACCATCTAACGGGTTCTGGTTCCTCATTCTAGGACTCTCCATTCCAGACGAAGGCGAAATGCATTGCACAGTATATACACAGCTTCCTTCACACTGCACTGTAGGTCATGAGCTCCTGATTATACTGAAGATAAAAACCTAGGGGCCATTTTCTGAACTCTGTGGTTCATATTCATATTTTTTTATTTTACTGAGAAAATACTATATAAAATACAGTACTTTATTATACACAGAATTTGATTCAGACATTATCTTTGCAGCAAGATATATACATATTCACAATAAGTGGTAATAAACCACACACATATTCCTACTTAAATTCAGGTCAGATTTACCTCATCAACCATTTGGACACAAACTTATGAACATTTCTGGGTTTTGTCACATTTTAGATTTGGCAGCAGGGACAAGGGCCATAAACTTTTCTTCACTCTTAATTCTCTTTGAGATGGCCAAATTTCAAAAGGAGAACTTAATGCTGTATCACACATTTTTGTCAGGAGAAACCACCCTCTTTTTAAGCACCTATTTATTCAAAATTTCTGAGCTCTGTTGTTGCTTGATTCCAAAAAAATAAAAAATAAAAAATAAAACAGACCTACAGAGATTTCTCCCAGTTGATGATGATGCTGAGCAGAAGGTGAAAAGCATGATCTCACTCTGCTTGGGAAGAGTCTTGCCTTTCTTTAGCTTTCATTAGTTCTGGGACACTATGCAAATCACAATCGAGGCATGCCTCAGGTTTATCTTTTTAAAAATATTTTATTTATTTATTGAGAGAGAGAAAGAAAGAGGCAGATAGAGAGAGTGAGACTAGGCGCACAAGGGCCTCCAGCCACTGCAAATGAAGTCTGGACACATGTGCCACTTTGTGCATCTGGATTTACAAGGGAATTAAACTCAGGTCCTTGTACTTTGCAGGCAAACACTTTAACCACTAAGCATCTCTCCAGCTATCAGCAAGTGATGTAGACCATCAAGGAGAAGACTGTCTACCATACAGGAAGTACCACCACAGTGTTGGGTGCTGTCACTATTTAGCTCTCAGTGGCTCTCTGACTAGCATTAGAAATTGCCCTTACAGGCATTGAGAGAGGTGGGGACAACTCACTTCCACCAAGTCATTGGATGAAAGCTGACATCCTGGCAGGAGACAAACCACCCCTGACCTTCACTCAGGGCCAAAATGGAACCTCGGAGAAAGTGAAGAGACAAACAGGAGACCAATCACCACAGTAAGTCTGATAACCCATGAAAGGTCAATGGAGACAGAAACCAATGATACCCATCACAACCCAGGGCAAAGGTCCAGAGATACTTAAGATCTCAACAACAAAACAGACTCAAAACTCACCGACTATGGCTCAGGGAACTGAGTGGAAGAGGGGGCAGATAGAATGTAAGAGCCATGGTGGGGGAGAATATCCAGAGACATCGCCCCCTTCAGCAACAATACACAAAGAGGGAAGAAAAAAAAGAAAAGAAAAGAAAAACTGGCTCCCTCTGGTGCAGTCCATAACCCCTAACCTATGGACAGATCCAGTATGCACATTGAGGAAGGACCCCAGTGGGTAGGGGATAGAGAGGAGGGAAACAGGGACACAGTCACGAGATTTGCTCATACAATATATATACTTATTCATAATAAAGATTTTTTTTAAAAAGAAAGAAATTGCCCTTACATATAAGATTGAATCTCCTGGAAAAAGGAAAAATTGCAAAGATCCTGGTTTTCTCAAGGGCGTCATGTCCAGGGCCCATTGAAGACTGAAGTTCTTCCATAAAACACCCCCGTGTTAAATGCATAATCCTTGGAAGGAGTTAAATTTCAATAGACCCTAAACTAAATTTATGAGAACAGAAAAAAAAAAACAGGAGCATATGGGGTACCTAGATCCTTGAAAGCAACAATAAACCAGGTATGGTGACACACGCCTTTAATCCCAGCATTTGGGAAGCAAGGTAAAAGGATCACTGTGAGTTCGAGACCTGCCTGGGGCTACAGAGTGAGTTCCAGGCTAACTTGGGCTGGATTGAGAGCCAACTTCAGGGATGGCGAGTAAGAAAAGAGGGAGTAAAAGCACCATACCCAAAGGCCAGATAATATATGAATGGGAGATGCTATTTTTATATACACAGGCTTGTCATAAACCTGTCATCAATAATTATCAATGTAATCAAAAATAAACAACTGCTCTAAGGTCAGATCTAGGGAATGCAGGCTTGGGTACATCACAGTAGAAAAAATCGTATGAATAATACTATAATTAGTTTTTCTCTATAAGTAAGGATTCCATAAAACTAAATGTTATCTTCTTTTTAATATTTTACTTTTGAAAGAGAGAGAATGAGAAGGAAAATGGGTGCATGAGGGCCTCCAGCCACTGCAAAGGAACTCCAGATGCTTGTGCCATTTTGTACATCTGGCTTCACATGGGTCCTAGGGAATCGAATTCAGGCTTTCAGGCTTTGCAAGTAAGTGCCTTAACTGCTGAGCCATATCCCCATCCGCTTAATATTATCTCTTTATATACCAACCCATCCAAACTCAGAGTGAGGTTGCAAGTATATGAGCTTTCCTGGCTGGCACACTAGACCGACATCCTAAAGCCACCTTAGCTTCCTTTGAAGGCCCCTACATAACAATGGAGAGCCAGCCCCATGCCAGCCATGGTGAAGGACAGGGACTAAACTGCTCTGTGAGGTTTAATCCGCTGTCCTTCCGTGTGCTGCTTCAAGAACTGTCCTTCCTCTGCCATTTTCTGTAATGTATGGTAGAACTCGGCATCTCATGGGTAGCTAGCTCAGGCTTTCTGAAGGTAGGTACTTATGAAGGCCAAGGTGAACTGTTCCAATGATGAAGCTCTCAGAGCTCCAATGAGGTTCCTCCCATTGATAAAGTGAAACCCTTAGGGATTACCTGGAGCTGTCACTGGGCAGGTGATGGCAAAGAGTCCTTTTCACCAGTGACCCAGGTGTGCATCCACAGAGCCTGGCTTCAGGGACAAGAATGGCAGATTTCGGAAGAGCAGGCAAGGAACTGGAGGAGGCTTGGAGCTGGTCTGCTGTCCGCTTCCATTACTGGTGGGAGGACATGTCCACAGACTCACGCTCGAGTTTGGTCTTCGCCATTGCTCCTAATTGTCCCCCACGTCACCTTGCCATGTTCATTCACACTCTCCCTCTGCCTCCAGACCTGCTGTGATGGCCGCCTGCTCCTGCCATGTCTTTAACATAAATCTGGCAGTGACAGGTTCTGACATTTGGCCATCTGTTCAGGTCAGGTTCCTCCAGAAGTAGCCTCAGAGCCAAGGGTTTAAGTAAAAGTGATTTATTAAGAAATGTGCCCAAGAGAGGGCAGCAAAGAAATAAAGGACCTGAATGAGAAGGGAAAAGAAGCCAAGCCTGTCTTGGCCCCAGCAGAGCCCTGGATGATTAAACCCTGCCCATGTACACTCATCCACTGGCTAGAATGCCAAGCTTCCTGGATTTGGGTAGAAACATGAATTTCCAGGTGTTTTCTTTTCCTCAGGAAAATAGATGCTCCTATACCCAGGAATAATAATAGGTTGCAGGACAAAGCCTAGAATGTGACATATACCCCAAAGCCTCATACTCATTCCCACCAGCTGATGGCAATTTGGGAGGTTGAGCCTTGCTAGAGGAGGTGTGTTTCTTGGGGTGGGGCTTTGGGATGTTATAGTCCAGCTCCCCATTCCAGAGTTCAGCTCACTGTAGCTACTACTTTCTCTTGTAGCCGTGGCATGATGTGACAATCCGTTTCCCTGCCTTGATGAGGCTTCCCTTTGAAACCAGGAGCTGAAATCAACCCTTCCCTCCCATAGGCTGCTTTTGGCCAGGAATTTCCTTAGCAGCAACCTTGGCTGCAGTTGCATAGAAGTTTACAGACATGAACCTGGAGTGATGCAGACATATAGCAGAACCACCCTCTCGATGGCTCCGCGGAAGTATGATGAATATTTATGCACTAAGATCATTGAGTTGCAAGGTGTAAAAATGAGGGAATTTTGTGGGGCATAAACTAGCCTTCACAAAGGAAGAAGCAGCAGGAGAAACAGAAAGAGGAGAGCAATTGGAGACAGTAGACTGGGCCACTTGATGGAAAATATGACCACAATTGAGGAAAGGGGGAGAGAAATGGGTAGAATCTTAAGTAAAACCCTAAGGCTTAAGTGGCAAGCCACAGCCAATTTTGCATAGAGGAAGAAACAATGTAATTTTGTCTGCTGGTTTAAATAAGCCAATGGAAAGGGATAATTTTTATAATGAAGGAAGAAGAGGGCTGATGTTCTAAAATTATGACCTCTCACTGAGCTGCAGGTCAGATCAGACACTACACTATGTATTACAAATACACAAAATATGTAAATATATTTTTCATGAATTCTCTAATTGCCTTTTCCTCATGAAGTAACTTGTATACATCCACAGAAGCCACATGTAAAAACAGGTTCTGAATGTTAAGGAAATTACCCAAGGACACAGAGTCAATAGGTATCAGACATAACTTCAAACCCATCTTTGGTTTTAAACATGCTGTTTTTCTTACCTAGACTATGACTCACATAACTGCATAAATGACCTGAATCTTCTACACATTCAGCTCTCTCAGGTGCCCTTTTGATCTTGAGAAATAAACAACTTTGAATTTCTTTAGGTGCTCAGTCAGCAAGTGTAACCCTGGCCACATCTCAGCCCAATGGATATAAATATTTGAACTGAAAATCCCCAAGATACAGCATCCAGAGTAAATGCCCAATGGCTTTATTCAGAAAATATTATGGCGATATTATTCTACAAGGAGAAAATAACTTCCTCCTTTCCTAATAATGATGTTAATTGCCTCCTTGCACAGTGAATTTGAAATACTCCAGGGCAAAAGAATACTGAAGAAAGCTAAATATAGGAGTGGACATGATAAGTTGGATCACGAGCTGGAATCCCAAGCAATAATTCCCATGTGCTCACAAACAATATCAGCGGAAAGAATTTCATTTACAGAGTGAATTTTCTCAATCACAGACCCACAAATGGAGAATTCTTCACCAATTATAGTCTAGAACTGAATACTAAAATTAAAAACTTCAGTATCCCTTAGTCTGAAAGTCAAGTAATACCCTATCCCAAAGGTGTTCACAGAATCCCTGAATATGTCACCTTCTTTGGCAAAAGGCACCTTGCAGGTGTTGGCATTAGACAAAGGCATTATTTTGCATGATCACAGTGTGTGCAGTGTAATTCATGGACGTTATTTCAAGGTGTGGCAGCAGGGTCACAGTGAAAGACCCCAGAAATGCTGCTATGGCTTTGATCTGGGAGTCAGCAACCATTAGCCCAGGGAAGCAGGTGGTTCCTATAAAAAGGTAAGAAGCTAAAAAAGTGTGGAGGAATCTTCCCTAGAGCCCCCTGAAAGGAATACAGCTCTACAAGCGCTTTTATTTTAGCCCAGAAAAACACATTTGGACTTCTTACCTCCAGAACTCCATACATACCTGCTGTTTCAGTTACCCTGTTTTATTTTATTTAAATTTATTTTATATATCATGGATTCATATACCTAGGCAGGCCTCAAGCTCACTATGTGGCCAACACACACACACACACACACACACACACACACACACACATAGGGCTACAGCTCAGGTAATTCATAACTCCCCATCCCATGGACCGTTCCAGCAATCCCACTGAACAGGGTTGGGGCCAGAGAGTAGGAGATGGGGTTACCAACACAAGACTTGTTCATACTGGGTGTCTAATTATGAACAATAAATTTAAAAAATAAAACCAGATGCACAAAGGGGGAAATTGTGTCTTCAGCAAGAAAAGAAACATTATATCACAATGCCTGAGTCTCAGAGACCATAGCAGAAGAGGTGGAAATAGCCAGAGGATGGGTCACAAAGCAGACAAGGCATTCCTGATCTCACACCTGCTGTCTACACCTGTGCAAGACCTGTACAATATTAGACTCCTACACATGTTGACATGGATGATGGAGCAAGGAAATCAGACATCAAAATATCATAGAGAACAGTTGGCAAAAGAAGTGGAGGGGGCCAGGTGCTTGCCTGCAATGCCTAAGAACCCGGGTTTGAGTCCCCAGTGTTCATGTAAAGTCAGATGCACAAAGTGGCGCATGCATCTGGGGTTTGTTTCCAGTGACTCAAGATCCTGGTGCACTCATACTTTATGTCTTTCTTCTACCTCTCTCTTCTTGTAAATAAATAAATAATAATATTCAAAACAAAGAGTAACATCTCACCTGTTAGGCGGTATTATTTGTACCTGAATAAGAGTGACTTGCCTCAAGCTCTCTGGGAGTGATTTTTAGTTTCATATGTTAAAGGAGTTGAAAGCAAGTTGGTTTGGACTCATCATCCCCAAATACTTAACATGAGGAAGAGAATAATGCATTTATTCATTTAAACAACTCACAATGAGAAATTGCCTAAACAAATCTCAGCATAAACCTGTGAGAGGATGTGAGACATTATCATGTTGCAACTATTTTTAGATATGAAAATATATTTATGATATACTCTTTTTTTTAATTTAATATTTATTGTCCATAATGAGTTACATTATTTAGTGGGCAAACCATGCGCTGTTATCCGACTTCCCCAATTCCCCCCTCCCCATCCCTGATCAGTTGTATATCCTCCTTCGTGGGCTGTCTGTATTAGTCCTCTCTTAAATGAAAATTGTAAGTTGTTATAAATAGCAGACACCTATGGAGTGATTCAGTTTTCTATAAAAATATTTTATATCTGAAATTATACTTTTCCAATTGTCAGAAGTAATGACCTATCTTTAAGATCTGCTTTTTCAGCATTTTCTACAAGGACAGTTTATTGTCTGGCATGATTCAAAATAAGTTATATAAAAAGAATGTTCTGTTATGGTGCCTACAATGTTCTTTATAAAATTACTTCATGACTACGGAAGAGTACAATCTAGATAGGAGATGCCTGACCATCTCAAAAGGTGTGTCTGCAAACACTGGAACTGGCATCCTAACTGTTAAATCTTCCTCTTATATGACAAGAATATTATACAAAAGAAACAAATGAGTCTGTGCCTTTGTTATTCTATTGGCATTTAGAGATTTCATGATGCTAGTGGAGCACATTTTGATACAAACAAACCCTACCACACCATTGCTGTAGTATCAATCAACATATATGTTCATGGGAAAGGCTGGCAGTGAGAGCTTGGGGCACACAGCAGTATGTCAACTAGCCTAAAAAAAGAAACAAGCCCAGTGTCCTAATCCAGCCAGATCCCACCAAAAGGCAGCCTTGCTCCAACGAGACACTCTGCCCAAGAAGCACAGAGACTCCAAGGAAGAGAACTTGCAACTGAGGCCTGTCATGATTGACATCAGAATTCATAAAATGGCAACCAATCATAGTTTGCACATTAGGTAAGAACAGGATTTTTTAACTGAGTCCTGAATCTCTGTGAGATAGGGACATAATGATTTTCTTCTCTACTTAATCCCTTGGAACCATTGTTAAGTAACTATTGCTGTTCAACAGAAATTGATTTTCAGAAATGAAGACATGGTAAGTCAGATGTCTGGGGTATTTCCAAGTTCTCCCACAAACAGACAAAAGAAGAGGCAGTAAGAATGGAACATGGTTGGTGGCAGGTCACTAGCTTCTTTTCTCACATCAATACACAGAGAAAACCGTTCCTCCCATAAATCAACTCAAACTCATGAACCCAGTGAAACAAATCATTTCGTTGTGAACATTAGGTCTTAAAATAAAGCTCCCACCATATACTCCACAGGTTGCCAATTAGATAAGCTGCCAGTGATGGTACATGCCACTTTGGTCATCAGGTGTGTGCTTTGAAGAACGACATAAAAACAACTGTTTCTTTACCGTTCAGAGGTTGGTATGATGAGTCACTGTGATACCCAAGACGAAAGACAGGTCAGGACCCTGCATGCAGATAAGGTATATGACTTTAAATGTGACAACCACATGACCAGGCTGCTTGCTTCTGCTTCGCCAGTTTGCTGCTTCTGTCTGTCTGATGTCATTCATGCAGCCCCCAGCGGATGAAGAGGGCACACTGCTTTAGCCTGCCACAAACCAAGGCTCTGCCATGTTACCATCTCCAGGACTCTGCTCGTGCCAGGCTCTTCATGTCACTATTCTTGTAAATAAAGTTTTATTAGAAGTCTGCCATACCTACTTATTTACATGCTATGAAGACCATTTTCTTTCTACTATATTAACAAAGAGGAATAGTTGAGATACAATTAAGTTTGACCTGCAAAGTCTAAAATACTTACATTTTGGCTCATTGTTGACTCTTGATACAGATAATTCCATTACTAGAAGAAATTGCTCTACACTAACAAGACAACCAGGACAAAACTGTATCAAGCCTTATTTTGTATCCTTCCCACTAACATTATTAAGTCACATATATG
This sequence comes from Zapus hudsonius, assembly GCA_004024765.1. Classification (NCBI taxonomy): domain Eukaryota; kingdom Metazoa; phylum Chordata; class Mammalia; order Rodentia; family Dipodidae; genus Zapus; species Zapus hudsonius. The sequence goes on from PVHP010012766.1 coordinate 13,708, forward strand.
AAAACTTGGGGATATGATTGTAGCAGTTACCTTCACATTGCTGGGACAAACAAAACTCCTGACCGGAAGCAGCAAAAGGAAAGGGCTTGGGGCTGGAGAGATGGCTCAGTGGTTAAGGCACTTGCCTCTAGTGCCTAAGACCCTGGGTTCAATTCCCCAGGTCCCACATAAGCCACACCCACAAGTTGGTGGCCCTGGTGCACTCTCTCTTTCTCTCTCCTATCTCTCTGCTTGAAAATGAATAAAATATTTTTTTTAAAAAAGGAAAGGGCTTCTTTTCAGTTTTGAGCAGAAATTTCATCATGACAGGGAAGCCTAGCAAGGGAGATAGCTGGATGTCATATGTCTTCATGAGCAATTGGGAAGGAGAGAAAGTGAGCTGCCCAAAACTGGGGATATGAAAATTAAAATCATGGTGGGGGAGACTATACAGAGGCATGGCACCCCTCAGTAACAACACACTTGGGCCAGGAGAACCAGGCTGAATATTAGGCTATCTATGGTCCCCTGCCCCAAGGACTGATCCAGACAGCCCACGGAGGAGGATATCCAGCTGATTATGGATGGGGAGGAGGGCATTGGGGAATTGGGGATAACAACTCATTGTTGGCTCACTAAATACTGTAACTCATTAAGGACAATAAAAAATAAAAATAAAAAATTAAATTAAATTAAATTTTAAAAAATCCCAAATATCAGCTCCAGTGTCCCACCTCCTCCAGGAAGGATCCACTTCCCAAAGGCTCCACCAGCTGGAGATCAAGTATGAGGTTAAATAGCAAACACACGAGGCTATGGGGGACATTTCACATTCAAACCACCACAGTGATGCACGAGAATAAATTGCATAATAAATAATAAATAAAAATATCCCAGCTGAGGAATAAGCAATAATCAGTCCTATACCATAGTCTACTGAAGATTTGACAAAAAATAGCAAAAAAAACATTTGAAAAAAATTATAGTGTCTACTGACATATTCCCTAAATAAAAAGTATAACAAATACTTGGATATACAAAAGTAACTGGAAATGTTCTCATATACACAGAGGGATGTGCATAAATTATCTTCAAACACCATGTCACTTTATGAAAGAAAGGACTTGGGAATGTGAGGGGTTGATATCCTCAATGGGTCTGGGGAAAAATTTCCTGTTAACAGTAAGGGACATTAACATTGCCATTTAATTAACAGTAAATGGCAAAATTCATATGCATCTGAAGTTCAGTTAAAACTCGCAAGCAACCTATGACAAATCTCATGGTCATACTTTATAAAGTCACTAAAGCAATGTTCTTGCAGGTTAAAATAAAATGAGAACATCCTTATGTTGTAGTGTAAAGTGAAAAAAAGAAGGAATCCAAAGTTATGTAGAGTATGATCACAAGGATGTAAAATAAATAACCTTCATATTTTCACAGTAAATCTCTGAAGAAAAACATATAAATGTGTTAGCTTTGAGTGATAGACACTTCTTTTTTCCTCTCTTTGTATCTAGCACACTACAACCACCAGGCATTACTTTTATAATAAAAATAAACATGACTTTTAAATACAAAATATGGATTTACATATGAGACTGACAATTTCTAACACATGTGTCAAACGTGACACAAAAATATTTAAATGTCTCACAAACCGAAATGCTACAAATGTGTTACATACATACAACGACAACTCTTTGATTTGTATGATAGTTTTAAAGATATATTATCTTAATCACTTTCGCTACTTTGAAAAAATCCTTTAAAATGGTACTATTGACAAGAGTAGTGATTTATGCTATCTTGAAAAAGCTGAGCCTACTCAGCATTTGGCCACACTTACTCTACGTGTGGTGACATCACGTAACATCTAATGTTAGTTAATGAAGCTGCGATGCTTTTTAGAACTCAGCATTGTCTACTCAGTGTTTACTATTTGCTTCTCCCCTGATGATCCTTTCTTTTTTACCCAGGACATCATTAAACTGTCACTTCTTTTGTGTAGAGAGGAAGGTTTGTCTCTCATCTACCATATCTGAACCAATGTGGGATCAGTAGTGGGTTTGAAAGTACAGTTTCAGGAGCTAGCTTGCTCAGATTTTGAGACATAATTTTGGAAAACATGTTGAACTCTTCTATGAATCTCTATGCTTCTTTCGAAGTATAAAGGAACTTACTTTACAGAGTTACTGTGAAGATTAAAGAAATTAAAAGCTGCAAGTTTAATGCCTGATAAGTAAGTGCTCAGTAATGTTAGATATAATTTCAATATATATTCAAAATGTATTGTAATTTTTTGTTAGCACATAAAGAAATGGGTTTCATTGTAACATCTTCATAATATGTATCATTATTAAAATATATTTTATTTTTACATATCTATTATAAAAAATAGGAGGTGCTTGCAGTCTCTTCAATTCTGCTTGGCTCCTAGTTTTATGACATCCAGGCTGCATCTGAACGTGAAAATATTTGCACAATGGCTCCCTCTCTATCACAGAATAAGCCTTTAAAAGCCCATCACCAGCAGAAATCACAGTTAAGGCTAACTGGAAATATCAATCTCTCTCAGTCCTAAATATTCGGTTTTGTCTCCTGTTTCTAGACTCACCATGTTTCGAGAAGCCAACAAGCACCAGTACATTACCTGCAGATCCCTGAGCTCAGGGTGGGCCAGGCAAAGCTGTTTCTTACCCATTGGACCCAGCAATTGAAAAGCTGTTTGTTTTGTATTAGCTCCAAAGCTGCATTCTTTCTAGATTTATTGAAACATAATGGATGTATAAAATTTCCATACACATGTACACACATTGATCACCACAATCATCGAATTAACTGATAAATCAACCAACACATTTAGTTCCGATTTCTCTCATGAGCATGTGTGTGTGTGTGTGTGTGTGTGTGGATGTGTGCGTGTGTGTATGTGTGTGTGTATGTGTGTGGTGTGTGTTGGGGACACTTAAGATCTATTCTTTTTTATTATTATCCATAATTATGATACGGGTTACTGATAATTAATATTTGTAAGCAACACAAAGAGAGAGTTTTGGAATCCCCTCCCCCCTGTATCCGAGTTCGTGTCCTCTAATGTCAAAGAATTGTACACAGGGACAGAATTACATTTTAATTACACATTTATTCTAATTTAGTAAATTATAAAAAGAGGAGTTGGATGGGAAATTCTCCCAGTCACCATGTGGGAAGTTACAGAGTTCTCCAACCACCAGTGTGGGGAGAACATGTGTCAGAGAGTTTAACAGAATTTATATTATTTAGCTAAATAAGCAGCCAAAGAAAAGATAACAGAAAGCTCCCATTATGAGAAAGAGATTCATGAGAGAAAAAGTCTGGAGTCTGCACCCTCCCACCCCAGCCATTAGCTGAGGTAGGGGTAGTCCTTACCTTACTGAGGCCTGAATCAGCAGTCCCCTCTACTCCACTGCCATGTGGAAGAAGAGAGAGGCTGACTTCCTCTAGGGAAGAGAATTTAAGTTCTTCCCAGGTGAGTCAGAGAGACAGCTGATTGGTTCATATTTGACCAATCAGTTTTAGCACCTAGGTTGTAGCTCTAACTAGACACCTCCCACTCAAAGGGAGGGGCAGCATCTGCAGAGGTCTGCCCATCACAATTAGATACATTGAATGAGCAAATAATGAGTTGGTATCCCCAGTTCCCTGATTTCCCTCTGCCCTGTCCCGAATCAGTTGGGTACTACTCCTCCGTGGGCAGTCTAGATCAGCCTATGGGGTAAGGGGTAAGATCATGAATAGCCTAGGAGTCAACCCAGTTAAGATTCATTCTTTTAGCAAATTTCAAGCAAATGATAATCTGGGTTTCTTAAAATAACATGGTGAGTGACTAATTGAAAGGTTTGTTTCAGAAGATGCATTTATCCTTGGAAGCTCCACATTTTGTTTTGTTTTGTTTTGTTTTCCATTCAGCTTCCTGTCTCATCTTCCTTCTATGTCTCCTGGACCCTTTTCCTTTTGACCCTGATGTATGTTCCAACCAGTAGGCCACCCCTCCCCCACCAGTCTCAATGATCCCCGCTCTCAACTCTATGTGAATTCCTTACTAAACTGATAACTGAAAAGAACTTCCTGTTATACCTAGAAATGATTTGCATTTTAATAGGATATTATTAAAGGCATAAAAGCTTAATTTTCAAATACTAATCTCCATCTATTTCCCTGCTCTTCCAGTTCAAAACTTCACTTTATGTCAAGTCAGCTTTCACACTTTCTGTCTCATCTCCTTCATTCTCTTATCCAGGACCCCAGAGCCTCTCCTCTGTCATTTTGTTCTTTAATTAACTCCAGCCCTTGATTTCACCACTTCTTCTTCCAAGCATCCTTGTTCTCCTAATAAGCAAATTTATGGTAGAATGATTTTTATTCAGGACTTCCATAGGCTTGACTCATTCTATTTAGAAAACTGCCGACCCTCCAAGGAATGACTAAGTGACAATAGAAGGAACAAGGGATGCATAACAGGGACAATGTTTGGGTTACCTAGGAGGCTATGTGGGGAGGAATTTCTGGTTAGACCCTAGGACTTCACAGAAGACTGCCCCACACCAATTGCTATTCCCTTTAAATACAATAGCTATCAAAGAAATCAATTGTTCTCTCTAAATATTCTCTCATCTTTAAATTAAAGTCAAACAAGATGCATTTTGAATAACCTACTATAAAATTTAAGTTGTGTTGTAACTATACAAACATTATGTAGCAGGGTGAGCTGAGGATTAGAATTTAGATAATGCCCAGAAAAAATTCCAATGCACCCCAAAATTTGAGGAGTACCTGAAATCTTGTCTACAAAGATAAAGAATTAAAATCACAGGGCTGAAGAGATGGCTTATTGGTTAAAGCGTTTGCCTGCAATGAAGAAGGACCGGAGTTCAATTCCCCAGTGCCCATGTAAAGCCAGCTACAATAGAGGGCACATATGTCTGCAGTTTGTTTACAGTGTGCCCATTCATTCTCTCTCTCTCTCTCTCTCTCTCTCTCTCTCTCTCTCTCTCTCTCTCTAATAAATAAATGAAATAAAAAATATTTTTAAAAAAAGAATTAAAATCACAGACAACCAGATATTGAGGTATAGTGGGAGACTATTATTTAAGGGAACATGGGGAGTTACAGAGTTCTTCAGCCACCAGTGTGGGGAGAAAACGTGGAGATTTTTTTAACAGATTTATGCTGTTCAGCTAAATAAGTAGAAAAAGGAAAGATCATGAGAAGGAAAGATTTAGGTGGAAGAGAAATCTAGCCTCGCACCACAGGATTATCTGGTCAGTGAGTATTTCCTGCCCCAGGTGAGCAGGGAGACAGGTGGTTGGTTCATACCTGACCAATCAGTTTTATTGCTTAGGTTTTGAGCTCTAGCTGGACACCTTCCACTCAAGGGGAGGGGGTCTATGGAGCTTGTCACAATTACTGAAACTGTCACAATTATATCCACATTAGTTTGGACTATGTAGAGTACTCCTCGGCTGTAATTGACCAGGCACTAATCATCCTGGCAGGCCATGCAGAGGAAACCTGTAAGAGTCTAAATCATCTGGCATGAGGCTGCAGATGCAGGTCAGGGGAAGAACACTGGATCAACCCATGCAAAGTCTTCAGTTTACCCTCCAGAATCACAAAAACAATATCAAAGTAAAAAAATAATAAATAGGTGTTGTGGTCAGCTTTCTAGTTGCTGCGCAGAAAGAACCCAAACAAAAGCGGCTTGTGGAGGAATGGGTTTATTTGGCTTACGGGCTGGAGGGGAGACTCCATTCTGACAGGGAAAACGATGGCACGAGCAGAGGGCTGGACATCACCTCTGCCACAGCACTGCAAACAGCGGCAGGAAGGTGTGCCAAACACTGGCAAGGGGAAACTGGTTTATAACCCCATAAGCCCGCCCCTGACGACACAGCTTCATCGAGGTTGTAAAACCCAAACTGCCATCATCTGAGGATCGATCTATCAGAACATATTCAATTGTTTGTGGGGGACACCTGTATCAAACCATGACAATAGGTAACTATCATATTTTAGATCAGTATTTACCTAGTATGTGAAATGACACTCTGGCTTCTCTTCACATTACATGCCTTTTACCTAACACATAGGTGATGCTGATACAATTTTATATTGTAATTGTAATCATGTTGGGAATTAAATGATAAAATTAATAAATTTTAGGAGTTACCAAAGTGATGAAAGTGGGAAAATGTCAGCTATAGAAACGCACTTGCTCCTCTGAAGGTCTTTAGACACCTTTTGGAAAATCAAAAAATAGTCCCTTCCCATTATGCTGCTGTAACCACTCTTGGAATTAGTTCCTGGAAAAAGAAAGAGAAAGAAAAGAAGAAAGAGAAGAAGAAGGAGAAAGAGCGGGAGAAGGAAGAGGAGAAAAAGAGGGAGAAAAGAGACAGAGAGATAACCCCAGAGCCAGATGAAAGAAAGGCTTTGGGGGCTTTGGGGCTTCACATGGGGCTGAAAGGCTGAGCTGAGATTCCTGTTCAGTGTCTCTGGTTCATGGTGGGCTGGTTTGCCCATTTTCAAAGTAATTCCTGTCTATATTCCTAAAGTAGAATTACTCAGATTTCAATTGAGGCTAATATAAACAAAGACAGGTGGGAGGGCTGAGTGAGCAGGGTGTGACCCATGGTAATTTGGTGCCACAATGGGACAAACATGGAAAGAAGTGCTTGATTGTCCAAAGCACATGATCAACGTCTTTACTCAGCAACACTGACGAGTAGAGTATGGCATGCCTTCTGTGAACTGGCTTGAAGATCATTGGGGAAGAGAGGCCTGATTCTTGGATACTGAAGTGAGCAATTTCAGTGAGAAAGTCTGGCAAGCAGGTGACATGACTCTTACCAATATTTTTAATCTCTTCTTCCTCTACAGTAACTGTGGACTGTCCTCTCTTATCTTCTTCCCTCCTTCCTTCTCCCCTCCTTCCTTTACCTTCCTTTTTCCCTCCCTTCTCTCTTTTTCTCCTTTCCTCCTTCCTTTTCTCCCTTCCTCTCATAGGGTTTATTTTTAAGGGGAAACTCCATGATGGCAGAGGAAACGATAGCCTGAGCAGAGGGGTGGACATCACCTCCGCCACAGCACTGCAAACAGAGGCAGGAAGGTGTGCCAAACACTGGCAAGGGGAAGCTGGCTTATAACCCCATAAGCCCACCCCCCAAAATACACCTCCAATGATGCTCCAATTCCAAAACTGCCATCGACTGGGGATCAAGCATTCAGAATACATTAAATTTGTAGGGGACACCTGAATCAAACCACCACACTGAGATGTGTGTGTGTGTGTGTGTGTGTGTGTGTGTGTGTGTGTGTGTGTGTGTCTGTCTCTGTGTGTGTGTGTGTTTAAGCCACTAATCATGTAGTAATATGTAACGAAGCATGGAAAACTGACACAAACGCTTTCTTCAAACCGATTCCTTCTGTGTAGATAAGCATGAAATTAACAGGTAATGAGACTAGCATGTCCCTAGTGTCCAGATAATGCCTGGAGTTCAGTTTTGCTGGATTCGTCCCTGTTTTGATGTTCTGACACAGGTTATACATGCATCTTGGGTCTTGTTAAGTTTAAGTGAAAATATAATTAAAAGATTTCATTTGATTAATGTAACAGTCCATGTGCCCCCTCATCACTTTATAAATGTACCCTGATTTTTCATGTTGTGTTTAATTTCAAAATGTGAAGCTTCCAGGAACTTCAATGTTTAGCTACTTTCATTGCTTAGGTGAGAGAAAAATAACTTGAGAAACCTTCTTAATTCTATGAAGTTTTATTTATTTTCTTCCCTGGTATTAATTCTGAAAACAATAGCAGTCATGAGGACTGGTGTAATATTTTTCAAAACAACCTTATGTCTTTTCCTGTTACCTCTGATCCTAACAACTACTTTTGAAATGGACAAACATTACTTATTTGCTAGGAGTTTTGAGAGAGGAAACTGAAGAAGAGAGATTAGGTGATTACACCAAGTACTCTCAGAGGTAGGATTTAAACCCTGCATTCCAGATTTAGAACCCTCTTTTTCTGCTTCTGCCTGCAGTGCTTACATAATTACTGTGAATATGAAATGAGAGGACCTTTTGTAAAACCATAAATCTTAGAAACTTAATATAAATTAAGACAGGTGGGAACAATTTTGCAAACAAGAAAAAGACATATGCTAGGTAAACTATGGTTAGATCAAGGTGGAAATCTCGGTGACCTTTTATGAAACCTCAACAAGAAATACAAATGAAAAGAACTTGTTTTTAACCTACATCCCTAAAACTGATGACCAGAAATACTTGTTTTTATTCTTACCCTTCTGCAATGTATTAAGTTCTTAAAAATCAGCAGAGTAGCAAAACATGTGTTCTCTGGCAATTCTAAGAACTAATTAGTGATGAAAACAAATTCTCAGACTTGGGAGGGTAATAACCTTGTCTGTTTTGAAAAATGTAATTTTCTTGTGTACTCCAACATAGCTGTTTTTTTTCTCTCTCAATTCAGTCTGAGAAACAGCAGAAGCACGCATCATTAATCTGGTCGAGGAGGAGATGATAAACAGCATTGTTATGGGTCTGTGGCTCCTGGGTTGCTAAGGGCTCTATAGAGGAACTCTCATTATTTGACAAGGACAAGTTGCTACGTGAGTGTCAAGGTGACTGTTGATCCCCAAAGTGGCTGCAGCTACCCACAACCCTGCTTTCCTTCCCAAGGCTCCGTCCATCCCCAGCAAGCCTGTCTCCACCCCAGCTTGCTGCTTTCCTGTTTCTCAGGAAACAGACACTGTTTTCAGTATGGTTCCTTCCATTCCATTTCTCTGCTTGGCTATAGCCACAAGAGAGTTGTCCAATGGGAGCAAATAAAGTTCACCCTCCAAGATAGGGCTTTCAAGGTCCTGCAATGGATGCATTCAGTCATCTGTCCACTATTATCCTCAAGGCCCTTTAGAATCACTGTTCCTCTCCTCCCCATCCTTACTTCTCACTCCCATCTCTCTGCCCTATCATCCTTTCTGTATGGAAGCCATCTCCTGTGTGGTCTTTCCTGATCTTTCTTCCCCATATCCTGAGTGGAACCCACACAGTCTTCAAAGGATTTATAACACCCTAAGTACTCACAGCACTGTGTGTTTTCTCATTAACTGTGCTATCTCCTCGGAATAAATAAACTTTGCTGTATTATACATGTTGTTGAAAGGCCACATAATCAATGTGCTTTGAAAATAGTTCATTGGACTTCCATAGTTTAATATCTAAAATGTGTGAAGTGTTAAAGCATATCTTTCCTTAAAGATGTTTCCTCTTTTCTATCTGTGTTAGGCATTCTGCCACAATTAAATGGTATGCTGATAGCCAGGCATGGTGCCAAACACCTTCAGTCCCAGTCCCAGTCAGAGAAAGTGAGCTTGAGGCCACCCTTGAATTCTAGGTCAGCCTGGACTAGAGCGAGACCCTGCTTCAAAAACAAAAGCTGGTATTCTGATGGTAGATTGATTGTGTGTGTGTATGTGTGTGTGTGTGTATTTGTATATAGTGTGCATGCCTGTGGGAAGGGGGTGCACGTGTGGAATCCAAAGGTTAACATTGCGTGTCTTATTTAACCACTCTCCACCTTATTCTTTGATATAGGGTCTTTCACAAAACCTAGAACTCACCAATTCGGCTAGTCTGAATCCTCTGTTTCAGCCTCTCCAGTGCTAGGATTGCAGGTGCACACCATTAAAACAGCATTTTCTGTGTGTAATGGGGATCTGAACTCACAACCTTATGTTGACACAAGCACTTTACCCTCTGAATCATCTCCCAAGTCCTCTATCTGTGCATCTTGAACTTGCTCTGAGTGTCTTGATCTTCCTCTGGTAAACCTTTCAAAGAGGGTACCAGATAATAGGTTAAGGTTGTAGCAAAAGTATCTCTGAAAACGATTACTCCAACGCCAGTATGAGTGAAAGTAGAGGAGTTGATTACTTGGGGTCTGGTGTGTGATTTCTCCCCCCAAAGCTCCAGCTATGAGCTGAGTTTGTATTTTTGTTTTAATATATATATATATACATACATACATATATATATATATATATATATATATATATATTAGCAATAAGGTGTGGCTAGCAAGCAAAGCTATGGTTTTCAGAAGCAGATGTGGCATTTAGCAGCTTTGATCAGCACAAAGACATGAGGACAAGGGGAAAATTCAAAACTCAGACATGACAATCATGCAGTTTCAAAAAGTCTCCAAACAACATACATAAAGTTTCAAAACATACTTGGCAGTCAACTCAGTGGCCAGGTCTTCCTGATCGTTGATAAGGGCAAAACCTATTTTAGGCTAAACTATTTTCTCCTTCTATCTCTCCGTGGACCTCCTTCTGGAAAGTCTCCCCTCTGTGGTTTACTATCTGTTGCTGGACAAAGAGAAGTTTAGCTCCCAAGCTGCCAGCACTTACAGTGAATCAATAGATCAGTATTTAACATTTAGCCTTGGCTGTCACAAGATAACTTCCTGCTTAGGAAAAAAAAAGTTGTGAAAATATGAGGATATGAAAGTAGAAATTTTCTTCTAATGAACTCTGACCAGTCTTAATATATGTAAGATACTACTATTAAGTATTTCCCAATGAATAAACAAGCAAGGAATTAGATTTAAATGACTAAATTGACCCTAAAGATAAGTGACTTCTAACAATTATAATTGTTTAAAAATTGTTTCCCCAGAGAAACTCTAACATCATTTGTGTTCATACTGCAGTTCACAGCTCTCTTATTGCCAAAAAATTTGAAACTGAAGTGAAAAATCTGTCATGTGGAGGCGACATCAGTTCAGGTCCAAAGTGGAATCCTCACAGTCCATAAAGGTAGACTGAAAGTTTTTCCACTAGACAAGAAGCTACAGTGTTTGATGAGATCCAAAGCCCCTTCATGGGCTTCAGGTCCTTCCTGGACTTTGGTTTTCCTGGGTCTAATCTAAGAACAATCCACCTGGATACTTACTGTGTCCCTTTTTAAATGGCAGCCTGCATAGTCTTTCTTTTCCTCAGCCTATTGAAGCCATCTGTGTGAGAATCTGCTCTGAAAGATGATGGATGCTGGTGTTTAAAAAAAAAATCAGTGTAAGGATTCCAATGGCCTCATTTTTCTATTGGGAAATGGAAGCAAATTTTTTCCTCTTTTGTTGCAGTGATATATATATATATATATATATATATATATATATATATATATATATATATATATATATATTATATATATTCTGACGACCAGCTTCTAATTCAAAGGAAATTGACCTGTGAACACATGAACACATGAATGCCTTAAAGAAACAATTGTATCCATCATGATACAGCTCTGTTCTGCCACACTGGAATATTCCTGGACCAAACTGGTTCAGGTCACACTCAAGCAGAGTGTGAACAGAGACATCTTGATGTGTGTGTGTGTGTGTCAATCAGAACATTAATCATCAAAAACTATGATCTCACATCCCCTCCCCCTTCTCAGTTCACCCTGTGAGGTTTTCCAGTAACTGACTCTGTGTTAACAACCGGCAGATGGCTGAGAAGGGCAGATGGAATTTAGGAAGGAGAGAAGAAGTGATTAAAACCACCGAGGACCACACTCATTACTCCTTCTTTCAAAGGAATGCCAGGCTTTACGTTACTGTGTTACTGTTTCTCTCTAAGATTCAAAGCAGACAATGGAAGTAATCAGGTCTGTGTTTAAGCAGAAACAATGAAAAGAAAACAAGGCAGTGGGGAAATGTTATAAATAGAAGTGATTTGTTTGAAGATTGGTATCAAAGCCTTCCTTAAGGTTACAAAAAAACTTACAAAGATATTTTCAGTTTTATGAAATTTTTACATGGATCACTTTCATTTGCACTTATTCATCCAATCATGTAATGTTATATCTATCTGAGTCCAGCCCTGAGCAGGATGCTGAGGCTGCAGTGAAAGAAAGAGAGAGAGAGAGAGAGAGAGAGAGAAAGAGAGAAAGAGAGAGAGAGAGGTGCAGGACTGTCCCATTCAGAACAATCCTTTTGAAATATAGTAGTTATTTATGTAGCATTTTTCCTTCCTATATATCTGAATCACCTCTCCAGAAATGTTGTATAACCACACTAGTAGCTACAAAAGATAATCTGTCTTATTATTGTTTTTAAATTTTTCACTTCTCTCTGTGTGTGGAGTGGGGGGGGGGCTTGAATCTCTTGCTCCTGCAAAGGAATGTCCAGTTCAGCTTTTCCATGAGTGATTGGGGAATAGACCCCAGGCTGGCAGGCTTTGCAAGCAGTCACCTTTAATCACTACACTATTTCCCTGGCCCCTATCTTATTATTTTTTAGCCAAGTCTTACTTATGACCCCAAAGCGTTTTTCCCAGTTTGACATTAAACACGGTTCTAAAAAGACATTTGGTTATTTGATACGGTTTATATATCTGATCATATTTAAAAGAATATATAGTTTAAATGTGTTTGAGGGTCTTCCCAATGTTTCATTGTTTCATTGTTGATCCCTAGGGTAGAGATATTAGAAGGTGATGTGGAACCCTTAAGAAATAGAGCCAGTGGGAAGTAGTTAGATTAGATATTGTTTTTGAACGGGATGAAAGCAAACCCTCTTGTAAACATGCTTACTTCTCATGAGAGAACTGTGGGGAAAGCCTGAGCCTGACCTGCCTTGTCACCAGGCTCTCTGGTTTGTTTCTTTCATGTTGATCTCTTTCTCTCACATGGGTCCTCACCACTGTCATGAGATGAAGAAGCCAAGGTGAGCACTTGCCATGTCTGTGAAATGCTATTTGGGCTTCTCACCTCCGACTCTCTGAGCTCCATGGCTCTCTTTATAAAGTTCCCCTGCCTCAGTGATATCCTTAGAGTAACAAAACCCAGAATAATACAAAAGGGAAAGAACACACACAAAAGAAGGGGTCTGGGAAACTTTCATCACCTGGGCAGATATAACAATGCCCACCGAAGTTTTCTTATTCTTACCTTCTGCACTTGTGGTATGACCTTGTGATATCACCTGATACTGAACAGGCAGCATCCCACATGTAACACTTCAGAATCTTCAAAGGCTGATTGGCTGGGTTCCCATAGCAGGGTGCAGTGTAAGGTTGGGGTCCTTTATATAGGAAGGTGTAGTCAGGGGTCATACAGTGATGCAAACAGAGGTCAGGAGGTTTGAAGATGCTGCTCTGCCGGTCTTGAAGATGGAAAAAGGAACTTCTACCGACCAGAGCAGAAGCTTCTAGAAGCTGGAAGTTTAAGGACTGTACCCAAAAGCTACCAGATGGAACAGGGCTCTTCTAACGCCTTGGATACAACCCTTCTGACTTCTAAAACCACAACATCATAGACTTGTGTGTTTTTTAAACTACAAAATTTCTGGAATTTTGCTATAGAAGCAACAGATAATTATATTAAAATGGCAGCCAAAAGGTTTTTAAAAATATCATCCTCAAAATACATCTATACATTTATGAGCCACAAAACCAGTATAACTGCTGGATTTTCACTGTGGTGAGTCCTGTATATTCATTGTGCAGTGTTGGATGTCCACTGTGCACAGTGATAGATTTTGTAAAAATTCATTTCTAAGTAGGTCATATACTTTGACCACAGTCACTCCCCCCCTCACACCCTTTGTTTGCCCCCTCATCAGTCTCCTTCCTTCCCCCAATTTCCTTTCTGGTCCCATGTCCTATGTATAAATGGTTGTATGTTTGTACCTAAAATCTAAGATAGACAACTGAGCTAGAACATGCAGTATCTGCCTCTCTGACTCTGGATGGCATCAATGCTCAGTGTTCTATCATGCAGGCCAAGGCTGTCTCTAAAGACTAACTGGAACAATGTCTGCAGCAAGGTCCTGAGAAATCAAGACCTTAATTCTCAAGCAAAAAGGCAAGGCCACCTCAGTCCACCTTCCTCCTCAAAGCACCCCCGTAACCTAAAGGAGAACTTGTAATCAATCAGGGTGCAATTAACCAGGGTTGGTAAAAACATTTTTATTTCATTTATCCTAGTAAAATTTTTATTTTAAATCAACACCTTTAAACTTTTAAATAAAATGAAATGAAATTCAATTAAATGTTGATAAAACTGATATAAGAGGAAATCAAAAAGATTAATACTAAAGTAATTGAATTGAGAGCTTTAATTGTTTCCATATAAAACAAATGCTGGGCTAAATATCTTTAGCAAATTCTTTGAAATGTTGATTTGAGAAAATTTTATTTCCAAGTAATTTTATGTCTGTGGAATATAGTGATTTCTTTTTTAAAAAATGTACTTAGATTTTTTTGCATTCATTTTTTGGTAATTCATTTATATTTGTGTTTTTTTTAAAGTATGCATTTTTCTAAAGCAATGTTACTTCCTTTTCTTTTTGTGTTTTTATTTTAGTTGTATATTTTTAACTCCCTGGATTAGGGAAAAACATAACAGCTTAGTCTTTCATCACCAATAGTTTGGGGAGCTCTGTTTCACATAATGTTCAATCTAGGCTAAATCTTTATGTGATACATCTTGGTTCTACACCCTTTCATTTTATTCAACAACAACAAAAAAAAAGGTTTAGCAGAAAAAAGCCCACAGTTTCAGGAGAATGGCTTTGCAAATCCTCATACCATATGCTTGTTTTTCTGTTTCCTAACATTCTAGGAAAATTCCCACCATCCTGGAACATAATTATGTATTAGTATGGGTGTGATCTATCATAAACTCTGAGCTCCCAATGCCAAGACTGCATTTCAGTGTGCTCCCTAATGTCTGCCACATGATACACACTGAGCAAATTCCTAATAAGTAAATGCTTTATGGCCAGTGTCTCTAATGACACCATAGCAACTACCTAATATATATTTGCTGTCTTTATTACACCTGTCCATATTTGTCAGCAATTTTATTATCAACTAGTATATAGGGTGTTTAGAGATCAAATGTAATAAGATAAGCATCTGGTCAGGTTACAGAAACTACATTGATGCTCAATTACAAATATATAACCTGTTCACAATAAAAAAAAATCTCAGCTAAAATTTCCAGTTCCCATACCAGTAATGCTAACTAGATGATGAAAGTATCATGTCATGTTAAAATTTTAGAGGTCACTTAAAGCAAACTACTGTAGAGGGAGTTGTAAGGCTCCTTGCCAACACCACTAACCAATAAATTAAGGGTATGATCTTTGTCTTATGAATTTAAAGAATTAAATCCATAGACCAGAGAGTAAGACTTACAGAGACTTTATGAATATAAGAAAAGACCTTTATTAGTATAATCTTATGTTAATCTTTATTAATGTAAGATTAATATAAGAATAGCACAGAGAACTCCTGTCATGTGGAAGGCAGGAGAGGGTAGAGAGGCCCCACGGGAGTGCCTCCTCCCTTCATCTTAGGCCAGCAGGGCAGAGATGAAGGGGGCTTACCAAAGCAGAGACCTGGAAGTTCAGGAAAGCTGAAAAGCCACAGAGTCCTCACCCGTAAGGATCTATTTATAATTTCATTGTGGTGGGTTTTCCATTCTGCTTTCATTGGCTGGCTCAGGAGTAGAGGGTGAGAGCTGATTGGATGGGCTGGATCAGAGGCTGAACTATGGCTGTGCTGAAGTAGGCAGGCACGTGTTCCCTCTGAACCCTCTCTCCTGACCTAATTCGCTTCAGCACCAAGTGAAATGATAATGTGGTACAAGTTGGGGATCTAGAGACTGCAGGTAACTATAGTATACCTGGACTGTGAGTTAGATCTCACCTGTAGTTATCATCCCCTGTAATATGGTATGTCCCGGGCCAGATACAGAGCATATATGGATACTAACATTTACAATCTGGTTGACTCAGACCTGTAAAGAAAACTGCCTTTCTCTCCTTGAAAACTGCTGTGTTTTGCTCAAATAGCGGGGAATCCATGCAGCCATGCCTGCTTTTTCCATTTACATATGAAACTGAAACAGATTAGGAAAAGGTAACTTTTTCTGGGAGGTAGCCTGCCATCCCGCCTGTCCTGGCAAAACTAGAATTGCAGCCTGATTCAGTCTCATCCAAGGTGGCTGTAAGGGGACAGCCCCTTGCTGGTTCTTCCTCAGCTTTCCATGCATGGGCCATTCCTAAATCGGTGCTCCTCCTGGGCCCACCAGCCAATCAGAGACTTCTCTACACACTTGAATCTGGTCATGAGGCTCATCCTAACCAAATGCCTAATATATAAAAAGACTTGATCCAATCCTCCAATGGAGATTTTTACAGGGCGCCCTCTCCTCTTTCCCAGCCTGATTGGGAAGGGGGAGGAATTTCTCTTGATTTAGTCACCTTCCTGATTTTTCCCCCCTTTTACCTCAACCCTAAAACAAATCTCATAATTTACCCTTCTTTGTGTCTGTGTTTTGCAATTCTTTATAATGTGGATAAGAACTTGAGACTTTAGAACCACAGGAATGGGCAGAGAGAGCATAATAGTGTTTTTTGTTGTTTGTTTGTTTGTTTGCTTTTTTTGGCCTGGGGGCTTTTCTGCTTGCCTCTGCTTCATAGTTTGGGGGTAACTTCTCACTTTAAATGTACGTATTATTTCTCTTGGTCTCAATCTACCCTGTGTGCATTTCCCTTACACTGCAGATCTATGGGTATGGGGGTGCTTTCTCTAACACTAAACCTGTTACCAGTGTAATTTCTCTGAACTAGGAGCAATTATGGGAACAACTCTCATCTTTCTCATCTGAATTTCTTGGTCTCTGCTGTGATGTTTTCCTTCTGCTGTTCTTCCTGAAGTTCCCCCCTCCCCCCGGAATTGTTCTCTTTGCATCTTTCCATGGGAAAGCACAAGGCAGATGCTATGTGTGTTTATTCTAAATCTCCCTACGTAAACACCTCAGTTCTGTCCTCTACATGCTTGTAACTCTACTCCAGCCTTTCCTTAACAACCTCAGTTTCTCTTAAAGGAGCTTTATGAATCATGAGGTGTTTTCCACATGAGTACATGTTTCCTAGTTCCCACAGGCTTACCACCCTGCTCTAGCCGTCTTCCTAGATCCCAATTTCTCTTAAATAAACCCCACATTGAGTGATTTCTCTAAAAATAGACTTAATGATTCATAAATTATCATTCGTGGGTTAATTTTTATCAATTCTTTGTTAAAAAGATAAATGTCTCATTTTCAAGGAGGATATACAACTGATCAGGGAGGGGGAGGGGGGAAGTGGGGAATTCGGGATAACAACGCATGGTTTGCCCACTAAATAATGTAACTCATTATGGACAATAAAAAAAAAATCAAATGCCTTGGAATAACACTAACCAAGGATGTGAAAGACCTATAAAATGAAAACATAAAAACACTCAAGAAAGAAATTGAGGGGAACATGAGAATATGGAAAGATCTTCCATGCTCCTGGATAAGTAGATTTAATATTGTGAAGGCAATTATACCAAAAGCAATATATAGATTCAACACAATACCAATAAAAAATACCAGCGTTATTCTTTGTAGAGATAAAACAAATAATAATCTCAAAATTCATCTAGAATGGCAGAACTTGAATATCAAAAAAATATCCTCAGCAAAAGAAACACCTCAGGAGATATCACCATACCCATTTAAAGCTGTACTACAAAGTCTATTTAACAAAAACAGCATGGTACTGGCATAAAAACAGACCAATAGACCAATGGAAAACAATTTAAGACCCAGCACTTAGTTCAAGTAACTACAGATACTTGATCTTTGACAAAGGTGCCAATAATGACCACTGGAAAAAAGACAGCATTTTTAACAAATGGTGCTGGACAAACTGAATAAATACATGTTAAAATGAAACTAGACCCACTCTTCTCACCATGCACAAAAATCAACTCCAAATGGATTAAAGACCTCAACATAAAACCCGAAACTCTTAAAAATCTCAAAGAAAAACTCGGATGAATCCTCAGAGTGGAAAAAAAAAACTTCTAGAGCATAAACCCAATAGCTCAACCAATGGACTCTCCTCAAGCTAAAAAGCTTCTCTACAGACAAACATACCATGCATAAAGCCAAAAGACCACCATCAGATTGCTAGAAAATCTTGACCAGCTATAACAGTTCCCTAGATGGTTAGACGGTATAGTACTGGAAAGTGTTACATAGCTGCCAGCAGGAATAATGGGCCAACATTATTTTGGGGAAAAACAGAGGACACTGCTTTACCACAGCAACCAGCATGACAAGATATTCACATCTGTGTCTAGTGGCACTCAACCTAGGAGGGTAACCAAGGGCTCATGGATTGGCTAAGAGATCCACTCAGTGATAAGGAATCCTTTGCTGGAACTGGGATCAAAGCCATTACCCATGGGAACAAGAATCTGGTCTCCAAGGGGAAGCTTCCACTAACCATGCCAAATTAACAATGCTTGTTTCATTTAACCTATGCTAACATCACCCTCCATTGGAGAATCTGTTTTCAGTTTTCAGAAGGCAGCAAAAAGTGTGGACAACTCAGTTTCATCAACAAGACCAAAACTGATAGCTCACTCCCTGGCAGGAGATGAACCACCCCAAACACATCAGCTAGGATCCAGATGGAACCACACAGGAAGTGCCAAGATAAGCAAGAGTGATGCCCCCACAGGGAACCTGACAACCTGCACCATGACAATGGAGAAAGACACTGAGGACACTCAAACGGTTCCAAAGCAGAAATCCAGAGGCTGCTAAGAGCTCAACACTAAAGCAGACTTAAAACTCACCCACCCTGGCTCAGGAAACTTTTCAGAAAAGGGTATAGAAAGATTGTAAGAGCCATGGTGGGGGAATATCCAGAGTCATTTACCCCCACAACCAACCAATAACTGTCTGTTTCTGGTATAATTTATAGTAACTCATAGTCCTCATTCCAACAATGCCATTGAGGAGGGCCTGTGGTCCTTGGATTACTTGGGGGGGTCATTGTACACTAACACCCTGGTTCATCCACACAGCTGGGGCAACAGTCTTGGAACAGCAGTGAGCTGATGGGCATAGCCACCCAGGAGACACTTATAGTGAGTAGCTCATCTATTAGGTGGAGAAAGGTTGCTTTTATTTAGAAGGAAAAGGAGAGGCAGGGGCATAAGTGGCCAGGGTATTGGTGGGGTCAGGGTGGCCTGTGGATGTCTCATGAAAGGATTGTCAGGGGCCAGTAACCTTTCTATGTCTGATTTGCATAGATAAGTTGGGGGGACTTTCTCAGCCCCAGGTGGCGGGAGTTATGTGACTTTAGGCATGTAACAGATAGTGTGGCTGTGACCTTCAAACTTTCTCATTGCCCGGGCTTGTTATTACCTTATAGCTGAATTATGTGAATTCCAGTAAACTCAGGCATTGAAGTACCTGGATTTATCAGGGTTTGCTGGGGCCCACCAGGTGGCTCGAAGTTTGGGGAGGGAAAGGGACAGCCAAAACTCCTGCTGATCTCAGGATAAGATAATCGGGGTTTCAGGCCATTCTCAACTTTCCTTTAACCCTGTGTCCTCCTTGCTTCTCAGTAGGGTCCCACAAGGGCCCTCAGTGGAATGTGGGCAGGGAGGAAAGAAACAGTGTCAACACACGAATTATACATATAAAGTTTCTACTTATTAACAAATTAAAAAATAGAACAAAACCCCAAGTTGGGATTCATAAACTTGGGGACTCCTTCTGAACCCTAAAATCCTATGTCATTCCTGTCTGGGTCACCTGACTATGGAGATGATGGATATGAGCCACCAAACCCAGGTGTGAGCCAGGACCCCAGATACAGGACTTCTATATTTTTGCCTTTTTTTTTTATTTACAGTATTACAGATAAAACTGTGCCTTTGTGCATCTCATATAAAACTCTACCTCTCAGCTGCATTGTCCAGCCCCTGTCTTTTTTTTAATCTCATTTTTACTGACATTCTTCCTCCGACAGATTTATATAATAACCCATGTAAGATTGTCCAATATTCTGGTCAGTTCAACATGTTGGCTTTGGATGTTATTATTTAAGTGTGAGGTCTTGGAATGAGGTCTTAAATTCAGGGAAATAGATAGGTTAACAGAAATCACCCATATTTGAATTTTTTCAAAGATCACATGACATTTTTAACTCTCTTGATCACAAATTGACCCCATCTTTAGACTCACTGAGTCTTTTTTGTTCCTCTAATTACTGATTTTGGCTTCATAGGGGAAACATTTAGGCTATGATAGATCTGGGAATAACAGTCTTCAAATAACAAAATAGTTCCACCATGACAATCTTGAGAAAGATTGCTGTGTGAAAACCCCCATCTTCACTGGAAATGTTCTCCGACTTATTAAGAACAGCACAACAGCAAGAGAAACAACCATTGCGGGCAGGCAGCATTCAACGATGATGGAGCTACTTTCTGTTATACATCAATGGTACAGAGCAAGAGGTTTCTTTATCATCACCATGCGTGTACAGAATGTTTTACGATCATATTCACTCCTCTGTTGATCTCTTTTCTGTCTCCTTCCATTTCCCTTTCCTTCCCTTTCACATCCCTCATACCCCTCTTGTGTTTTAGTTTCATGTTCTTTCCCCCATCATATTCCACCGAGGCAAGAAAAACTAAAAGTCAATCTTATCATTGTTGTAAAAACACTTGACATAAACAACCTAAGGTGAGGAATTATTTGGGTTCACAGTGTCAAAGAAGGCAATCCATGGCCCTGTGATCCTGTCTAGGAGCTTGTGGTGACATGGGGAATACTGGCAGTGGGTGGAGGAGACTTCTGTTCACTGCAGGCAGAGAGCAGTGGGGGTGGATGAGTCATTTGCTCACTACAGGCAGAAAGCAGAACATAAGCATGGTCAAAACAAGAGATGGACCATGTGCAACCTTCAGAGACACACCCTCAATAACCTATAACCTCTAACTAGGCCCCAAGGGCTCCTAGAGTTCCCAGAACCTTCCAGAATCATGCCACCAGCTAGAATCAAGCATTCAACTCATGACTCTGAGGGACCATTCAAATTCAAACTGTGACAGCAGGCTGTGTGAGGCTGGCCTCTGGAGGTCTCCAGTCCATCACAAGTAACAAAGGGCATTTAGATTCAGATCCAGTTGCCTATTCATCAAACAACAATACTATCATGAGTTCCATTTGACATAAGCTTACAATAAAAATAACCACCTTACCACAGTATGGCAATATGGCTAAAGGATCCAGCTCTGGAATCAAAACCAGTTATGCTTTTGTGGAATCATAAAAAAATTTACTCATGCATACTCTATTTTCTTTCCCGGGCAGTAATAATCTGAGATCTGTTTTGTATGAGTTTATAATTCAAGATCATATACATGACATGCCCAGGTAATTTCTTATAGAGTATAAAAGGTCAAATATGGGCAAATGACATTATTCTCTCATTACGGTTATTCCAACACAGGATGTTACAGCATTTGGCACAAGTCTGGAAAAAAAAAAGAAAACTGCACTTGCATGGTTAAAGAACTTTGAAGTGGCATTTTTCAAAGCTAGCACACATTCTCTTCTGTGTGAGTTCCCAAGATATCAGGAATCGTGTGTCAGTAGACTGTAAGTAAAACACTAAAGCAAAACCTACCAGAAGCCAAGTTGCCTGGAACTGGATGCCAAGAGCAAAAGAAATAATAATAATAATAAAAACCTTTGGTTTATTGGGCATGAATCACATGGGAACCAAAGGAACTAATAAAAAGTCACACCAGGAAACACTTAATGAAATGAAACTTTACCCAAGCAGTATAAATATTGCTTAAATAATACATAGACTCTTAATGTTTAGCTGTAATTTTACTGAAGGCTGGAGAGCACAAAGGCAAGGAAATTCTCAAATCTGTGGAGATGCCTTGAATCTTAGAGGGAAAGGATTACTGTCATAGAACTGAACTGTGTCTTCACTAGGGTGAATTTCACAGCACACAAAACCTGATGTAATATGTCCCGTGTAGTTCAGGGACATAAACATGAAGCAGTTATCTAAATACACTTCAGAAATGTTTGAGAAACTCAACTTTTATAAGAACATGGGTACTTTAATTTGCTATTTATCTATGTTGGAGAAATTATCCTATTTTCCCCAATGCTTCCTCTCTCATCTTGTCATCTTCGTATTCCTACAAGGTTTTGAAAAGAAGACTCAAATAAGTTCTGTGTTGATTTGACTTCTATTATTCATTTCTAATTCATTAATTTTTGAATGGCTTATAATATAGATACATATTTATGAGGCGATTGTGATATTTGGATTCATGGATAGATAACAGGGTAATTAGCATATCCATTGTATTAAACTTTTGTCACTTGTAGGGACTACATTAAATATCCTCTCTTCTAATTATGTTGACATATATAATTCAGAGCTGTTTACTAGAGTCGCACCATTATGCCATAGACGATTGGAATTTCTGACTCTTATCTAACTGCAATCGTGTTCCTAGGACCAGCCTGACTCTACCATTTATTCCTCCTCTATCTCCACCCTCCACGGACCCTATTCCACCATCAAATTTTAGCAGATAAACTTCATTTAGACTCTGCATATGAGGGAGTCCATGCTGTGCATATCTTACTGTATCTGACTTGTTTCACTTAGCATAATACCTCTGGTTCTATCCATGTGATCACAAGTGACAGGGTTTCATTCTTTTTAATTAAAAAATATAGTAGTCCACTGTATATAAGTGTGTCACAATTTTTTCTGCATTTGTCCATCAAGGGATGTTATGAATAATAGTGCTTTGATAAACATGGATGTGCAGGTGCATACTTGATATGTTGATTTAAGTATCTTTGATTCCATACCCAGTACTTGGATGGATGGAATTGCAATGGTAGCTCTGACTGGGGTATTTTTAAAATTATTTATTTATATATTTTTGAGAGACATCTACACTGTTTTCTATAACTGTCCTAATTTATATTCCCATCAACAGTGTATGAACACTGAATTCTCCACATCTTCACCAGCACTGTGTAAATCCCTTTGGTAGCAGCTATTTTAACAGATATGGGGCAGTACCTTGTTGTGGCTTGGATTGGCTTTTCCCTCATTGTCACAGTCAGCCACATGCTGCTGGGATGAATCTCCAAACCAGGCACAGTTATGGGAGGAAAGGATTTATTGAAGCTACAGATCCAGGGAAAGTTCCATAATGGTGAATGAGGACTTGACTTTTTACAGTCCAAGCAGAGATAGAAAAATCATCACCTGCACTACACACAAAACAACAAACAAGTGGGAAAGGGGGAGAGAGAGATTTTCTCCCTCTTTATGTAGCCTAGGGTAGGGACTTGCAACCCGACCCAGGCTTGTAGGCTTCCTGAGTCTCTGGAATTTCCTTCCTACACTGCCCACCCCCGCCCAAGGAAATTATATCTGCCCCCTACTGAGAGGGCTGTTTTTCCTGTGAACATCCTCAGAGGCCCCACCCAAGATAACTATAAAGATCAAGTTGACAACAAAACTTAACCATCACACTCATGATTCATTATGAGTGGCATTCTGCATTTGCTCATGGGTCTGTTGGTCACCTGTGTCTTCTTATGAGAAATATCAATTTATATCATTGGCCCATTTTTTATGAACTCTTAGGCAAAAGTTAGAGAAAATGGTGGGGGGAGGGGAAGAGATTCAGGGTGACAGAACAACTCTGATTTCAGAAACTCAGGTTTCCTTCTATCTAGGAAAAAAAAGCATTTTATTAGATTCTTGGAGTTCTGGGGGGTGTTAATATTTTTAAAATATCTTTATTACAAATAAATATATACATTGTATGAGCAAATCTTGTGAAGGTGTCCCTATTTCCCTCCTCTCTGTCTCCCCTCTGTCTCCTTGGTGTGCATACTGAATCTGTCCATAGGTTAGGAGGTTATGAACTGCACCAGAGGTAGCCAGTTTTTCTTTCCTTTTTTTTTTCTTTCCCCCTTGTGTATTGTTGCTGAGGGGGACAATGTCTCTGGATATTCTTCCCCAACATGGCTTTTGCATTCTTTCCAGCCCCTCTTCTGCTCAGTTCCCTGAGTCATAGGGGGTGAGTTTTAAGTCTGCTTTATTGTTGAGATCTTAATACTGGCTCTGGATTTTTGCTTGATTGTAGAAATCTCTTTCTCATGGTGTTAAGGGCTTTTCCCATGTAAGATACAGACCAGATTGGTGGGGTAGACCCTTGGGAGCAACCTCCATTGCCCATTTATTAATCAGATTACTTAGTGGGTTTTTTTTTTTTTTTGCTACTGGGTTTTTCAAATGACTTAAAAATTCTGGAAATGAATTCTCCATATCAGATTATCAGATGTATAGTTTGCAAATATCCACTCCCCACCCCACCTTGTAAACTGTGTCAACTGCAGATTGTTTGCTAAGCAGAAGCCTAGCCTGTCAATGTTTGTTTCTATTGCTGTGGGTTTATATCCAAAAAGGTTTGCTCTTCACAAAATCCTAAAGCATCCCCCATGTTTTCTTCTAGCAATTTCATAGTTAGTATTTTTAGGAGGGTGGTACTTTATTTCCTTCCAACTTGGGCCTCATGTAAGCTACAAAAGTTAAATAAGCAATGAAGTAACCCCAAAACCTCTGGATCTTTTTAGATGCTACGAACTCTCTTTGAAATGAACTTTGAAAGCAATTGTTGAAAAAAAAAAAGGAAAACATTAGAAAATTAAAGAAAAACTGCTTGTCACGCTGTAGAGCAGGTGCTGATCTGAGACAAAAAGACCCAAACCTCTGGAAAAAAAATAGGAGGATCTTTCCAGAACAGTGTGATTATTGATCGTGTCAACTCCATGGTATTTAAAATAACATTGAAAACAAACCTCTGGGCATGTGACAGCATTTCTAGATTTCACGAATTGAGATGAGAAGACCTACCCTAAATGAGCTGGTATAGGGGGGTTTTCAGGGTTCAGGAAAAGTCCTTAAACTCCAAATCCTGAGTTCATATCTTTTTTTTTTTAATGAAGATTTGGAATAAACAGATTGAGAAGGATAGTTTATAAATTATTACATTTATTCAAAGAAGCCAGGGGATCAAGAGAAAATCCTCAAACCGAGGAAGGATGAATGGATACATCCATGTGAAAGTTGAGCATGGGCCTGGCGGGGGGAAATGTGAAAAGGAATTTTGTTAGATTTAGAGTGGAAAAGTACAGAGAGCTCCTGCCATGTGGAAGGCAATAAGGGTTAGAGAGCCCACATGGGAGTAGGGGTCAGGGTCTCTCTCCTGCCCTTTTCAGCCCAGCAGGGACAAAGAAGGGGCACTTACCAGAGCAGAGACCTGGAAGTTCGGGGAAGGTGGAAAGCTAAAAAGAGACCTTGCTCACCTAGTAATGATCTATTCATAATCTGATTATAGTGGGCTTTACCTTCAAGTTCAGGTGAGCCTGACAGACCATTGATTGGTCTAGGCTTGGAGCTGGCTCTGGAGGTGGGGAGAGAGAGAGCAGATTGGATGAGACAGGCAGATGCTGAATTCCAGTGACTGCGTGACATAAAATTTGTTTCTCATAAGCATTTTCCCTAAACTGCCCAAAAAAGCTACCTGACTCCCTCTCTCAGAGGTCCTGCACTGAATAACAAGGTCAGCATTCATTTCTACCTATTCCTGTCTGAGGATATAATGTGACTACCTGCTTCGTTCTCTTGCTGTTATACCTTCTCTACCATAATAGACTCAAACTGTGAGCCAAAATGAACCCACCCCACCCTCACCCCCCTTTAGTTATTTCTTGACAAGTATGCCATCACAGCAATAAGAAATTAACCAACAGAGACAGAGAATGTACCCTGGGACATGACCAAAGGACAGACCGAGAGCCTGTGACGAATTGAAGCAGATCTCAATGACCACTATTGGCATTTTCAGTTATGTGAGAATGAACATCCCTTTATTCTGAGCTGGTCCACTTGTTCTGAGTCCTACTTGAGTCTGAGCTAGAATTGTCTCTCACAGATAGTGAGAATATTTTCCCACAAAGCTCCAAATTTTCATATTAAGTTATCATGGAGCTACAATTTTTTAAAAAATGAAAATAACCTTCTCTTGGGTTGGAGAGGTGGCTTAACAGTTAAGACATTTGCCTGCAAAGCAGAAGGACCTGAGTTCAACTCCCTAGTACCCATGTAAAGCCAGATGCACAAGGTGGAGCACGTGTCTGGAGTTCATTTGCAGTGGTGCCCATTGTCTCTCTCTCTTTCTCTCTCTCTCTCTTTCTGTCTGTCTGCCTCTTTCTCTCTCTCATTCTCATTCAAATAAATAAATAAAATATGTTTTAAAAAGTTATCTTCTCTCAACTTGGAAAGCCTTGTCCATACAATAATGGAAAAAGAAGCAGCTTTATTAAGCATTAAAGAAAATATGATAGGCATCATTGGCAGGGCACTCAGAGAGGGCAAATACAGAAAAACATCTCACGTTTGTATAATCGAGACAGTACCACTCATCACCAATATGTTCTCTGAGTGGGTGATAATTAGTGCTCAAGTAAGAGGATTTAACAATATCATTTTTTCCATATAGTTTAGCCTAAATTTACCTGTTAATTAGAGTAACCATCTGTGTTAGGTAATTTGTTTCATAAAAAAAGGAAAAATAAATAAATGAAACTTGTTTCTTTTTGCCAAGTGGTGCTTTTGCAGCCCCTAGCCAGTCAGTACTGCCCACATTAGGTCCTTCCCTCCCTGAGCCTGTGCAGATGGCTCCTAGGTCCCTAGGAAGACATTGCTGGGCCATAAAGTAGACGGAAGGCTGTTTCAGTTTGAAGTGATAAAAAGACGTATCTTAAAGGGAACTTAAAAGTTTTCTGAAATAAATGCTTTATCAGGCATGGTCGATCATGTCTGGAATCCCAGAACTGGGGAGGTAGAGGCAGAAGGATCAGGAATTCAAGGTCAGTTACACACAGACCACCTTGGAGATCCTGGTTCAAAAATCATTTTGGGGGTGTGAGCAGGCATGGTGGCACACACCTTTAATCCCAGCACTCCAGGAGGCAGAGGCAGGAGGATTGCCTTGTGTTAGAGGCAACACAAGGAATCACTTAGTGAATTCCAGTCAGCCTAGTCTAGAATGAGACCCTGTCTCAGAAAAAAAAAAAAAAGAATGAAAGAAGAAAAAAATTCCAACAACAACACTAACAAATCTCGTGAAAGCATGAAGATGGAGGGAGATCATAAGGAAAACAGACTTCCAGAACTGCACTCAGCTGTTCTTACAAAGCCCCCAGGGACCCCACCCTAGGGCGCTCAAGGTTGGGGAATATGGACACACTCCCAATTGAGACAGCAACATGAGAGACAGTCCAGTGAAGAGAGAGGTGCTCGGCCTGTTGTTGAAAATATAGGCAAAAGGAAGGAAACCCAGCATGTGGCTTCATTAAATGTGCCTAAAGTCACTGTGCTGAGTAGTTAAGGAAACAGAAACTGGGATTATGTCTTCCTTGCTGGTGAGTCCATCTGCCCTGCTCTTACCTAGTTGATCCACAACACGTCTATCTGAACTGGATTCAGAAACTCATTGCAAGAGAGTTACAGCTCTGTATCACTTCTCTACAAGACAGTTATGCAAACAGAATGAGGGCAAGGATGGTGACATCTTCTGAATATACCACAAGGTAGGACTATTCCCAGAAATTAAATGGATAGAGGTGACTGAAAGAATGCTTATTCTAAAAGACCTCCAAATGCAATCAATTCAGACACTGATTCCAAAGTTGAACATTGGGGTGCTTCCCTCTAAGAATGTGGACGAAATAGGCTTCTCAGAA
Source organism: Zapus hudsonius (assembly GCA_004024765.1). Classification (NCBI taxonomy): domain Eukaryota; kingdom Metazoa; phylum Chordata; class Mammalia; order Rodentia; family Dipodidae; genus Zapus; species Zapus hudsonius. Next base: position 41,467 of record PVHP010012766.1, read on the forward strand.
GCAGGTTGGAGGCACGTTGGGAGTCATTCTTACTGTGAAATATCATGGACAATACATAAAGGAATAGCAATTCTTCACTTCTGTGACTGTCCTTGAAATATTCAGAGCTTTTTTTAATTCTTTTCAGAAGCATTTGTGACCATTAAACAAGGCAATCCTTGGGCTTGCCTTGTAGCTCAGTGATGTAATAATGTCTTAGCATGGGTAGGACCCTAGGTTCCATACCCAACACCACCAAGAACAAGCAAATAATCAAAAACAGATAATTAAAAATTTTTTTTTTAAAAAAAAAAAAGCAACCCAGCAACTCATAGTGGGACTTCTGGTTAGAATTCAAATCACTTGTGTCTTAAAATAAAGCTGAAGTTTTCTTGCATCACTCTGCCTGCCTGATCTAGAACACAAGTATCCGACTTAGTTTGCCTCTGTCATTTTAGAAATGAGTTTGGACACAGAGTGACCATAGCAATAATGACCTCACCTCACCGTGACTGGTTGTTGTGGTCAGCTTTCTAGTTGCTGTGAAGAAAGAACCCAAACAAAAGCGGCCTGTGGAGAAATGGGTTTATTTGGCTTACGAACTCCATCCTGGCAGGGAAAACTATGGCATGAGCAGAAGGGTGGACATCACCTCCACCACAGCACTGCAAACAATGGCAGGAAGGTGTGCCAAACACTGGCAAGGGGAAGCTGGCTTATAACCCCCATAAACCAGCCCCCAACAACACAGTTGGTTGTAAAATCCAAACTGCTAAGGATCGATTACCCAGAACACATTCATTTGTTTGTGGGGGACACCTGAATCAAACCATGACACTGGTGCTACTTACACAAGACCTACCTAATAGGAGAAAAACAAAACAAAACAAAACATGATATAAAAATGAAACAAAGATTATTTGGAAAAAAGGAATTAAGTGCAGAAAAAAGATTGGGAAGGGTTTATGATCATGATGTATGTGTATATGTATGAGGTGGTCAATCAAATATTAAAAATATTAAGAATGAAATAAGTCTGAGGTCCAGGCGGACTTCACAATCTAAAGTACATGGGCAAGGCAATGCTTACTGTTGAAAAAAGGATGGGTAGCTTTTTAAAAAGCTCTGGAAAGCCCAGTACAACCAACCAGAAGTCTGAGGGGTAGGAGAGGAGGAGGGGTTATCCCCTAACACCAGGGTCCAGTGTCTCCCTCTGATTAGTGAGAGATCAACCTCACGTATTTGTACATGATTGCCTAAAATAGAAAAATGGCAGTTTCTAGGGGAAATGTAAAGGAATAGAAGTCTAGGGACTTTTTATCTAATGCAGAAATAGAAGCTTTGCATTCAAGGACTGTTGACTTGTTTGGGCTCAAGTATGGCTAGCTCTTTAGTATTGATGCTGACTCAGGAAAGGGGGCTTCCCACAGGGTGGTGTCCTTCAAAAATTGAGTTTCTATATCTTTTAACCATTTGACAGGAAAGACAGAATGCCTCTGTCTTCCTGTCTCTCTCTTTCATATTTCATACATTACCTAACTTTGCTCTTATAATCAAGTCACAAATTGGATTATGACAAATTTATTGTGAGATAAGTAACTTCCAGGAAATCTCCCACAATAAGTAAATATTGTAAAATATAAGTAAA
>PVHP010012767.1:0-32214 GCA_004024765.1 Zapus hudsonius
CGTGGCCATAGCCTGCAGAGTCCTGGGTGGCCAGAGGCCTCTGGTATTTTGGGAAAGGCCTCAAGTTAAAATTTATGTCCAGCCTTGGACACTGACAGGTAGAGAGGGAGTGAGGCTAATCCACAGGAATGGCGTCCGTTTCCCAGAAAGCCTGCCACAGAGAGAAAAGGGAGGGAGCAAAGTCCTCCCATAAAGAATGTATACAGCAGCTCTGAGATGCCCCCGAAGGGCCTTGTGACAGGCACCTACATTCCCTGAGCAGTAGGACTCTAACAACATCCATGGGAACAAACCCTCTACTCTGCAGGCTCTACTGATTTTCTGGGGTGGTTGATGGGGTTGGGGCCATTCCAGCCACACTCAGCCCCACAGTGACATCAGCTCACATGTGCCAGCTAATCAGAGGCCAGGAGTGACAACATGGGTACAGGTCTATAGTCACATCCTTTCAATGGGTAACTATATACACATGCACCCTAAAACTATCCGAGGGCACGCTGGGTTTCTGTGGGTGAAGTGTAGCTGTGCAGCTTAGGGAAACCAGAAAGGCAAGAGCGTCAGGAAATGCCACACCTTGCTCTGCAGTGGAGGCATCAGAGGGTTCGGGTTTCTACATATTCACAACCTTTCAAAGCAATTCCCAGCTGCCCTGTAATTCCCTGTAATCCAGAAACTGTGAATCTTGTCACAGACACCTCACATACAGGAAGGGAAGAATTCTGTGTGGAAAAGCCAGATACCTTGCACGCTCTTACAAATGTTCTGTAAGATTATTATTTTTCTTCCTAGTTTGGAATTCTGAGTTTCAATTGTTTATTTTCCTTCCCAATCTACTTTTATATAATCCGTGTAACAAAACTCACCTGAAGTACAGAAGTGAATGGTTTTAAAAACTGTACTTGTGGCAGTTTGAACGTCAAGTGTCCCTCATAGGAGCCCCAGGTGTTGTGATTAAGGTTCATAATTCCCAGCTGGGAGCCTATGGGAAGTGGAGCCTTGCTGGGGGAGACGTGCCACTGGGTGGCGGTGGGACCTTGAGGGCTGTTAACCCAGCCTCCAAGCCTAGCACTTAAACTACTTCCACCCAGGTATGTGACTCACCTCTGTTCTGCCATAATGAAACGCCTCCCCTCCCCCAAGTCTATAGGCCAAAATCAAACCTTTCCTACTATTGGCTGTTTTTGGTCAGATGTTTTGTCCCATAAACAAGGCAGTAACTGCTACTGTCCTAGAGTTGTCATCGAAGTTATTTGAGAACATTTTCATCACCCCTTTAAGAAACCGTGCCTCCCCCGGCATCTGAGAGCCACAGGCCTGCTTTCTGTTCTGGATGTTTCATATAAGTGGATGCATCCACCATGTGATCTTTAGAGTCTGGCTTCTTTCACACAGCACAACGTTTCTAAGGCCCACCCAAGTTACCGTGCATATCAGAACTTCGTTCTTCTGTTTATTGGCATTAGATTGTATGGTCCTATTATTTCTTATTCAGTCACCATTTTTTTTTTAATCGAGGTATGGTCTTGGTCCAGTCCAGGCTGACCTGGAATTCACTATGTAGTCTCAGGCTGGCCTCAAACTCATGGAGGTCCTCCTACCTCTGCCTCTCAAGTGTTAGGTTTAAAGGCGTGCTCAGCCACCATTTTTGTACTTTTTTTTTTTTTTTGGCTCTTTCCCCCATATCCCTCCTGGAATCCTGGAGACATCCTTGTCAAAAGACATCTATGTTTTGATCATTTAAAAATATTTTTATTTGCAAGGGGAAAGAGACAGAGAAAGAGAGAGAGAGGATATAAATATGAGAACGAGCATGCCAGGGCTTCTTGGTGCTCCAAACGAACTCCAGGTACATACACCACCTTGTGCATCTGGCTTTACGAGGGTGCTGGGCTGGGAAATCAAGCCTAGGCTGGCAGGCTTTGTAAGCAAGCGCCTTTAACTACTAAGCCATCTCCCCAGCCTGGTTTTGGCCATTTTTAACTCCACCTTTCAGTGCAGCAAGAGAAAGGAGCCACTGTCACCTAGTGCTTACAGCTCACAGTTCTGTTTTCATTTCCTTACTGAAGTCTGTTCAACTTAGGTCAGAGAGTCTGAAAACTTGGGCCTGATCAAAACCATACAGGTTGCAACCTAGGTGTCCCTGGATGCATAAGTGGACGGAGTGGACACGTCCAGCCTCAGCAGGGAAGTAGATGCTGATACAAGCTACACCATGGATGATCCCTGAGAACATCACACTGGGATGAGCCAGGCATCGAAGGACACAGAAGTGTATGGCTCTACGTGTATGGGGTGCAGAGAACAGCTGAAGACACAAAGACAGAGCGTTAAAGGTGGCCTTCCGGGGCTGTGGAAGAGAGGATAGGGAGTCAGTGTTCAGTGACAGTAGTGTTTCACTTTGGGAAGATGAAAAAGTCCTGGAGATGAATGGTGGTGATGGTTGTACAATAATGTTAATGTATTATGGTCAGGGAACTGTATGATATGGTCAATTTTATCACAATTTAAAAGTTTATTGGGGGTGGAAAGATTGAAAGAGCCATGGTGGGAGAGATTACCCAGAGACATTACACCCCTCAGCTACAATTCACAAAGGGGGGCAACCTTGATGCATCCTGTGCTATCCATAACCCCTTGCCACATGGACTGATCCAGTGTGTCCACCGAGGAGGATACCCAGGGGATTGGGGACTGAGGGAGGGAAATGGGAATATAAGCACAATATTTGCTCAATCAATGTATCTAATTTTGGACAATAAAGATAAAATTTTAAAAAGTTTATTAAGAAAACCAAACAATAATCCAATGCTTACTATGGTAGTAAAATCCAAGTCCCAGTTATTCAACCCTTCCATCCCCTCTGGCCTCCCCCCACACCATACCCTGCCTACTCCTTTCCAGATACCAATGTTCCTCACCATGCCAGAACCTGCCACCTTGGACCACTGCTGGTGCCCTTCCTTTGGCAGGACACTCTTGCAGGTCTCCACTCCAATGGTGTAATACCCCCAAGAACCCTGTATAGGAAGGATGGCACCCCAACTGCAGCCGGAAGTCCCTTTCCATGGGTATCACATCCCTCATGCTCACTCACTCCCTGGTTTGTGTCCACAGTGCCTAGAATCATGCCTGACACGCAAACATCAGCGACCATTTCTGAAAAAAAATATATGAATGGATGGGAAGTCAAGAAGGCTTGTGAGGAAGGGAATTCTGAGTTCTGCTTTAGGCACCCGGAGAGACAACAGGGAAGGGTAGTAGCAGGAGGTCTCCAGGGCCGAGGAACATGTGATGAGGTAAGAGATGGTCAATCTAGGGCTGGAGAGATGGCTCAGTGGTAGAGGTGCTTGCCTGCAAAACCTAACAACCTGGGTTTGATTCCCTAGTACCCACATTAAGCCAGATGCACAGGGTGGCACATGTGTCTGAGTTGGTTGGCAGTGGCTGGAGGCCCTGGTGCACCCATTTTCTCTCTGTCTCAAATAACTAAATAAAATATTTTTTAAAAAGAGGTGGTAAATCTGTTAGAGCTGTTGGACTCTTGAGAGGACAGTCAGAGCAAAGTCTAGAGAGGATTATGGTGGAAGGTCATAATTTTAGGGTTGAACTGGAGGCTGGATAAATTCTGGGAAGGGTCTAGAGGAAGCTGACCTGATGACTGAAGGGGAGGGAAGGAGAAAGAGCAGCTTGAATGACACTTTCGAGGACACCCAGAGTTGGAGTAAGGAAAGGAGAGTTAGGAGAAGAAACAAACATATAATGAAATAAGAATTAACAAGGTCATGTGGGGGAAGGAACACTGCCAGGACCGTGTTATGGTGAGAATATGACATGTCTCCCCAAAGGGCTCATGTGTTGAAGACTTCATTTCAGCTGGTGGTGCTGTGGAGAGGTTATTGGACCATGAGAGCCCTAGCTTCCTCCGTAGATCAGTCACTGATGAGTTCATACGGAATGGGCTAATAGGCAATGGACCTGGTTGGTCAGTGGAGGCATGTTAGAAGGGTGAATCTTGTTGCCTGTTCCCTCTCCCCTTCCTTCCTTCTTTCCCTTTCTCTCTGCTTCCTGGCTGGTGTGCAGTGAAGCAACTCTCTCTGCTGTACCCTCCTGCCACCCTGAAGTTCTGCAATGGAGCTAGCTGACCATGGACCAAAACCTCTGAAACTGTGAGCCAAAATAAATCTTTCCTCCATGAAGTTTTTTTTTTTTTAATCTGCTGCTTACATTATTGATGAAACAGGATGGGCCTCCTAGTATTTTTTAAAAATATTTTATTTATTCATTTTTCAAGCAGATAGACAGAGAGAGAGAGAGAGAGAGAGAGAGAGAGAGAGAGAGAGAGAGAGAGAGAGCGCATGCACAAGAGCCACCACCTTGTGGGTCTGGCTTATGTGGGTACTGGGGAATTGAACCCAGGGCTTTAGGCACTGGAGGCAAGTGCCTTAACTGCTGAGCCATCTCTCCAGCCCACCATGAAGTTATTTTATATGGGGTATTTTGTCATAAGGATCAAAAAGGTGCCTGGCACATGGTAGAATTCAACCTTATCAACAAACAACACTCTCCCCTGCCAAAACCCCCCCACAAACTCACAACAGTTATCTGACTCTTTACATCAGTTCAGCTCAGCTATTCCAGGGATAACTTAAAAGAATCTTCAGGGCTTCTTGATGGCACAGGAAACCTTACAAGCAAAATGGCTCCTGTTTATCCTCTCATTATTTTTAAAAATTATTTTTATTTATTTGCAAGCAGAGAGAGACAGAGAGAAGAGAGACAGACAGAGAGAATAGGCACGCCAGGACCTCTAGTCACTACAAACAAATTTTAGATGCATATACCACTTTGTGCATTTGGCTTTACATGGGTACTGGGGAATCACACCCTGGGTCATCAGGCTTTGTAGGCAAGTGCCTTAACTGCTGAGCCATCTTTCCAGGCCTCATTAATTTTAATAAATAAAAATATATTTTATTTGAATATTTTTAAATAAAATTTTAATAATATTTTTATAATAAAATCAGCATGCAGTAGTAGAAATTTGGAGATAAAGTATGAAGAGACACAATATTTTATCAGGTCCTTTTTTGCCAACGTGACTGTAAATATCAATAAGATCCATTTTTTTTTGGCAAATGATCTAACAAAAGTGAATAAATTAAGGCATCTGACAAATTACAAGAAACAGAAATATTTTTCTTGTCACCTTTATCTGAAATTGAATATTCTTTCTACAACGAGGAGAATGTCCTTGAACTTTCAGAGAAGCAGGCAAACAAGTTTATATTTGCTAAACTTACACGAACTATATGTGATCATTATGAGTTGTTTATTGCCTGGGGTAATGTGGGACTCATGGCTTACCTCAGACATATCATCATATTCACTGACCACAAAAATTGTAGGGCTTTGGGGAGGTGGAGCCTTGCTGGAGGAGGTGTGTTGCTTGGGTGGGTTTTGGCTTCAAGCCCAGTATTTAGACTACTACTTCCTTCCTGGGAAGATGGAGATGTGACACCCAGTTAGCTGCCTGTCACGCTATCCCCATCATGACGAAACTTCCCCTTGAAAATGGAAGCTGAAACCAACCCTTTCCTCCCTTCAGCTGCTTCTGGCCGGGTGTTAAAAGGTGACCACCCCACTGCGCCCTCATTCCGTGGTCCACGGAATCACTTCTCTCCAGAACTCTTCAGTTTCTAAAATCTCTGAACGTCATTCTCTATGCGTTAGTTCTCTCCATATCTCTGGTACATAGGGATCTTTCTGGTTCATTTCTTGACCCGTATCAAACTCTTAACATTATCCTTGGCACATACAAAGCTGAGGACATCTGTCTCCTAAGTAGTGAGTTGATGAATAAACTTAACTAAGAAGTGTCTTCTCTCACTCTGTTGTACTGAACTGTACACTTTCACACAACCATCTACATTAACTAAGGTAAAAATTCATATAAGTTACTTGTTAGAGACTGTGAATGGGTTTTGTGTTTTGATATTTACAAGCATGTTTGTCCTGGTTCCAACTCCATGGATAATTGAGAAGTGACTTTTCTAGAGTCCATAAATGTAACTGTCCTTCGAAAACGGTGACTCATGGAATTGGTGAAGCTGAGCAGTGAGTGTGAAAAGCTGTCTGTTCCATGAGAGGCAAGCCCACTGACACCAGTCATCTTCCCACAACGGATGCCCACCTTCCTAGTCTCAGCTGTGACAGGAGCAGAGACAGGTGTTGACTGCTGGTGGCCCAGTTCTCTGTGTGCCTGAGAAGGTTGGCTCCTGGTCATGTGGTCTGGAGAGTGACAAATTCAACTTGGGCCCATGGCCTGAGATATTTTACTGAGCAGGTGACCCTTTCTCTCTGTTAGGTCTGCTAAGATTATACCTCTCCTCTCTGTAATCAGTTTTGATACAGTAGCAATTTTCCGCTTGGCACTCGCATCCCTCCCCAGAGTATCTATTATGTTTTTGTGCTTGTATGACTCTTAATTATGTCTAATAATGACATGCAATGCCTGTGTTCAGTTATTCTCCCAATTTACATGAACAGGAAGACCCTTGTGTAACTGGCCTCATCGCAAGGCTGGATGGACACCTCTTACTTCTCTGTCTCTTTCTGTCTTATTACATCTAACTATCCAGGTACTTGAAATGATATATGGACCTATGAACATAGATAGTATATATTTTAAATATATCATAGATTCATCCAATTCAGACAACTATTGTCTGTGAGACAATATTTTTAAAGACGGATGGTTGTAACAGCTCTCAGATTGGATTTGAGGCCCATTCCATGGGAAGGAATCATGCCTGATACTGAAAAAAAATCTATCAACAACTCTAGGGCTGGGAAGGCCACAGGCCCTGAAGGGGAGAGCTACTACTGATGTTTGGCTACATGCATATTTTATGTCCACCAAATTGCCCTCTAAATATTTGGTTTTTCCCATGAATTAGTGCTGCCCTCACTTTTGGTTTAAGAAGTTTCTCTTTTCAGGTAGTGTTGACTGGTGAGGAGACTCAAAACTCATTAAGTGCTGAGAAGAAGTTGAGAGTTGAGTGTTCGTCATTCAACAAGACATCTCTATGCATCCTCCAATGGCTCAGGGACCACGGTGAAGAGGAAAGACAGTAAGAGCCAAAGGGTGGGGAGGAGTGCTTAGGAGCATCATCTATAGACATGACCTCACAGCAGCTGAGGTTACCTGCACAAGACCTGGCTAATATTGGGTCCATCGACAGGTTGGTGTGGATGATAGATGAGGTCAAAAAAGGACCTTAGGCTGGAAGGAGGAGCATTAGGAGAGAAGAGGGATTCAGAGGAGGGGGTGAATTAGGAAGGTAGCGGGAAAGGATGATGTCCAATTTGAAATAAAATTTTAAAATTAAAATTTTTAAAAATGGATGGTTGTGTTTATAGTAAACATGTAGAGTTTGTCATGATTTCTTAAAATAGGATAGCATTATTATTACTTATGTAAAATTTGCATTGTATTAGGCACGATGAGTCACTTAGAGATAGCTGGAAGAACATGAAGATATGCATAGATTATGTGCAACTACTAAGCTGTTTTATATAAGAGACATGAGTGTTTGTAGACTTTGATATTCCTGGGGGTCCTGGAAACATCTCCCCTGGAAATACCCATGGGTGACTGTGCAGGTGTAGCTGTCCACACACACGTCTGTCATTTTTTTTGTTGGAGACTGTCGTTCCACAAGGGAGACATCAGACATGGGATGTTAGATTCAATTTAACAAGGAAAATAATCAAGATGACAGTCGATAACCACATTTTAATCTCAGAATAGGAGAAAGGAAAAGGAAGAGGAAGAAAATAGGGGCACACAGAGAGACAAAAGATGACGTCTGTTAAATAGTGAGGGAAAGACAGGAGAGAGGAAAAGAAAGGGAACATTCTGAACATGATGCCTCTATCAGACTCTACAGAAAATTAAAAATAAAACAGATCCCCCACACCCGCAGACAGGGCTTTGCTAAGTAGCCCAAGCTGGCCTTAAAATCACCGTCATCCTGCCGTAGCCTCCTGAATGTTGGGATTACAGGTGTCACCATCATGGGCCAACTCCAAAACAGTCCTTTCAGACATGTGATTTTCACTTTTTTTGTGGTACTGGAGATTGGATTGACTTTTTTTGTTTGGGTTTTTTTTTTTTTTTGGTTTTTTGAGGTAGGGTCTCACTCTAGCCCAGGCTGACCTGGAATTCACTGTGTAGTCTCAGGGTGGCCTTGAACTCATGGCGATCCTCCTGCCTCTGCCTCCTGAGTGCTGGGATTAAAGGTGCGTGCCACTACACCTGGCTTGGATTGACTTGTTAAAACTGCATGGAGAACAGCAGCGAGTATAGTAGTTGATGTATTTGATGACACAAGAGGCTACAGTTTGCCAGGAGCTGGCAATGACCTTAGCATCTCTCATTGCATTTAACCAAACAGTGGCTTCATTTTCTATTGCAGAAATGACAGGACAGCTATACTTAAGGCAGCACACGCTTGGAATCCCAGCACCCGGGAAGCGGAGGCAGGAAGATGGTGAGTATGGAGCCAGCCATGCGTGGTGAGTTTTAGGCTGGCCTGGGTTACAGTGCTTCTAGGCTCGCACTGCTCTTAGAAACCGTCTCAAGGGAGTGGACGGCATCTATGGCTGGGGGACGTGCCTGGGATCTTGGGACTCATTAGCTTGAGGCTTCGTTTTCAAAGATCTCGTTAGGAAAGTAAATTCACGTGAAATAGCTAAAGCAATTTAAGTGCCCGTCACTTAGGATTCCGCAACCACAATGGGCTGTAAACATTTTACTTTCTGATAACATATCCCTAAATAAGAGAAAGTGTCTCACATCCACCAAGGCATTCAATATCTAACAGAATTCTGCACGTGACAAATGTCAGAACACACACACACACACACACACACACACACACGTATAAATAATTCCGTATCTTTGAGGAACTAGAGGTGGGGAGTTTATCCAGGGATTCATGCATGTTAGTCAAGCGCTCTACCACTGAGCCACACAACCCAGCCCAAGTATTTGTCTTTATTATAAAGATTAAAGAAGACTGGAGAACAGAGAATTAGCTTGATGGGTGAAGATCCTGTTTTGGCTAATTCTATGTTCTTTTGTGTCGTATGCCGTCACAAAATGGAACCTATGTCTAGTTTGTTCAAGAGAAGGCCAGCAAGCCCTTGGGATGCGCACTGTCCCTGCAAAGGATTGCTGGTGATTTAGAAAATACAGCACTGAAGCCAAGATTATGAGCATCATGGGAGTGCTCATCATGCTACCTGTAGAAGATTGTGTTTGCTCATCCATCGTTGTTACAGGAAGGCGTTTGCCAGAATATGTTTGTTGAAAAGAAACTCAGTTCATTCATTGAAGTTCCAGTGTTCTTACCCTGCCTTCCCTCTCTTTCCAATTGTGTGACAGGACACTAGATCACTCTCATCCTGTCATCCTCAAATACGGTCAACTTTCAATATTTTACCTCCCTGTGGGACTTTAAGAAAATAAACACACATTAGATTCTGGCACATTCGTTTTTCTCTTGTTTGCGGTGCTTCATGTGTGTTAGACAGGGGCTCCACCACTGTATGACATCCCCGGCCTCAAGTTTATTTCCCAACTGAACAGGAAGCTGATTCTTTGATAACATGGTTCAAAAAAGCTAGAGAAAGGAATATGAAGTAATCAAGTCTGCTCATGTGTCACATAAGACATCTATGTTAATGGCGGACATCAGTTGGTTGATGGATGTTCTGAAACTCCCAGGGAGGCATGTGAAGGAATGTGGGGTGACAGTCAGGAAGAGGTCATGTGAAGTGTCTACAGCACACAAGGAACAGGCCAGGGGCATCTGAGGCTGCTGTCCTGCAGCTCTGCGGCATGGCCCAGGGCTCAGACATGATGGCCAATGCCCCAGACAGTATCATGCTGTGTCTCTAAGAGTTGCAGCCGTATTCTCTGCCTATGATACACATAGTTTGTAATCATAAAGGCTTTCATTAATTACATCTGCTTTTCTGTCACTATCCTAAACCTATAGCTTATCAATGAAGGATACTTGGGGAAAAAAAAATCACACAACTTCTAAATTGCTTTAAGTTGTCGCACCAAACACTGTTAGAATGCTTGTTTATGTATGCATGTGTACTTTGAATTGAGGTAAAATAAAAAAAAAGACATAAACTTAACCATTTTAAGCATGCAACTCAAAGGCATCGGTAGATTCAAAGCATCTTGTAATCACAACTTCTCTTTCACTCAGACAATTTCACAGGCTGACAGGAAACCTGTGCCCACTCTACTAGTCCGCTCTTCCTGCCAACACCTGCAGTTGTCGGTCTGGTCTCAGTTTCCATGGATTTGCCCAATCCAGACATTTCATATAAATAGAATAACACATTATGCCCAAGTTGTGGCATGTAGGAGTACTTCATTCTTGGTTAGGACTGAATGATATTCATATATATAAATATATAAATATATATATATATATATATATATGTATATATATATACCATTGTATTTATTCACTCATCTGTTGATGCATATCTGCGCTATTTCTACACTAGCTACTGTGACTAGAGTTGCTGTCAACATTAATGTAGAAATATGCTTCATTCTGTGCTTTCAGTGACTCTGTAACTGGTCACTCATATAGTACTACTGTTTAACGTTTTGAGAAATAAGCAAATAGCTTTCCATAGTGGCCACACCACTTACCCTCCCTCCAGTTTGTCTATACCCCTGTTAACACTTACTATTTTCTGTTGTTTTTTTTTGTTATAGAAATCCTACAGGTGTGAAGTAACGTTAGTAGGAAAAATTGCAGCGGATGCTGTTGAGAGTCTTTTTTTCATGAACTTATTGGCCAGGTGAATATCTTCTTGGAGAAATGACTACTTTGGTCTTCTGTCCTTTCTTAAATCAAGCTGTCCTTTTGCTATTGAGTTGTAAGGATTCCTTGTATATTCGGAATATCGGACCTCATAATTGGCAAGGGCTTCTCTCCACCTGTGGGCTGTCCCTTTGCTTTTTTGATGGCTCACGTGCACAATAGTTTTCAATTTTCACAAAATCCGATTTATCTGTTCTTGTCTTTGTTGCTCAAACCTTTGGTATGATACCCAATAAATCACTGCCAAACCTAGTATCAAGAGGATTTAGCCCTGTGCTTTAAGAATTTCATAGTTTTAGCTCTTATATTTTGGTAATTAATCTATTTTGACTGTGTATGGTATGATGTTACACGCATAATTTAGAGTTAGTTCAATCTAGATAATTTCTCAAACACACACATATTTTTAATGGAAATGACATATTATTCAAGTCTGTAAACACACGTAATTTTATCAAGAAATTTTGTGGTGCCTTCTTTTCTACAAACAGAATATGAAGAATCTCGCGGTAAGTTCTATCACTAGGTCACTGGGATGGCAGTTTGTCAGAAACATTTGAGAAGAAAGAATCTTTCTCTCAAAACTTTTCATCAAGCCTGGGCTAGAGTGAGAGCCTATCTTGAAAACCCAAACAAAAAGTTTTCATCAATGCTCAAAGATTCCCAAAGTGACAATAACCGGTCAATCATTCAGCAAGTATTTCTGGAGCTCCAGCCCTGGAGGAGCTGCGGATGGATGGGAAAGAGGAACTCTTGTCCTCAAGGAGTTTGTACCCAGCACCAGGCTGGGTGCCAGGGAGATAGAGCTCAGCAAGTCACTACTGTTTTCAAGAAGTTGGAGTCCACACTGAGACATGCCAGATAAACAGGCAATGATTTAAGGAAGCAGCTAGCAAATACCCACAAGACAACCTAAGCTATGGCATCTTTCATAATGCCAAAGGGAGCCATAATGAAGGGCTTCGGGAGAGGAGACAGACACTAGTCATCATTTCCTCTCAGCACAGAGAGATATCTCCAAAAGAAATGGTTTTATACCAAAGAATAAGCAGGAAATGAAAAAAAAAAACCAGGGCTGGAGAGATTGCTCAATGGTTAAGGCACTTGCCTCCAGTGCCTAAGGCCCGGGGTTCAATTCCCCAGGACCCACATAAGCCAGACCCACAAGGTGGTGGCTCTGGTGCTCTCTCTCTCTCTCTCTTTCTCACTCTCGCTCTCTCTGTATCTCTCTGCTTGAAAATGAATAAATAAAATATTTTTAAAAATTAAAAAAAAGAAAAAAAACCATAAATGGTAACAATTGTATCAAAACGATACTAGCCTTTGAACAGACTGGCTTCTCTGAGCAAGAGAAACTTATCCCAGAGCCACAAGGGCTGAGGCAGGTGGAGCTCTGGGGCTTCCATGGACTCTGAAGCCACTGCAAACATGGAGGTGGAAAGGCTACTTGAGTTCAGGAGCAGAAAGCTTCCCAAGTACCAGTCACTCCAGCTCTTGAGTTCAGATGTCTGTCCCTGAAGGCTGACTCATTACTCTCTAACAGTATGCCTTACCTACATGCATCATATGTGTGTGAGGGTTTTTTGTTTGTGGTTACTATAGAGTTCAGTGTCTTTTTTTTTTTTTAGAAGCAAGGTTTCATTTTAGCCCAGGCTGGCCTAGAACTCATGGTAATCCTCCTACCTCAGCCCCCTGAGTGCCGGCATGAAAGACGTGTACCAGGACATCCAGCTTTAATATATTATTTCGATAGTATAGAATTGGTTTTAGGTTTCTAACCCCCTTTCTGAAAGCATTTACAATGTTTTACTGAGAAAAATACCCAGGAGAGAAACCAGCTCATTTGTTTCTAACAAACAAGTATGATCTCTTGATAATCAGCCTATTTAGAGGGCAAATAGTGTCCCTCATGGCTTCTCTGACCTCAGCCATGGGCCTGGGTGTCTCCAAGGCCCAGCTGGGAGCCTGCTCTGCTGTGGCTACAGGCAAACACACAGTGGTTCCTGCTCCTGTGACTGGCAACAGATACAAACAGGCAGGGAAGGAAGAAATAACTGTGGCCAACACATCTCTTCAGACTTTCACATGACCTGAGAGCCCTCGTTAGGACCTAGCAAGGGTATAAGAACCCACACAGCCCTCTCTGCCATGACATTTCCGTGTCAGAGAACACGGTCATGTGGGTGTTCCCTCACTGCCACGAGAGGAATTAGCCCTGGGTACCAGTAGCTCTTTGCCGCCCAATCCTGGTATTTGGCTCTGTAAGTCTGACTGGTAGTTTTATTTTGTAAGCAGGTATTGAAATCTTTTTGATAGAAAACTGCAACTTTTCCCGTGTGTGTCACAGGAGGTATCAGAAACAAAAATCAAGCATCTTAACAGACTCATTTCCAGTACAGGCATCCACTGACCCCCGTTGGAGTTGCAAGAATTGTTGAATTCAACTAAACGGTAAAAACATGCCACTCAAAAATAAAAGATAAAATCTTGATGCCTCTGTATGTAAAATACACTTTCTCTTAGTGTGAACGTCGTGCTATGGTAAACAGTGCCTCCCCAAGGACGTGGTGATGGCAGTGTTCAAAGCCAGGGGAAGGGAGATGAGCTGAGAGATGCCCTGGAGAGTGTGTCAGTCCCTACACTGGGGTTTGCGGTCCCAGGGAAGCACGGGGCCAACACAGGGATCCAAGCACTGTGGGCCATGTGCATGAAGGACCCGGCTGTCAACTTCACACTGGAAGAAATGCCTGGCAAGCGACCTCCCAAATATTAACACCACCCTCCTGCGAATGTCTTACTGTAAACACATCTGACCTCTCACTGTTCTGAAAAGAGCCTCTTTCCTGAATCCATTATGTTTTGTAGACTGTCCTCATTTTCCTCATCAATGACTCCTGCTTCAAAGTAATCTCACGTTACCAGTCAGCACATCTGTGACTTATTCTACTTCAACCCAAAATTTGTTTGTATCCAAGATGTCTTCTCTGAAACGCAGTTGAAGGAATGTGTTATGGGTCACGTCTGATTATAGTGGCGTTAGTGACAGGGCCCAGTTCCAGCCCCTGGGTATATATCCTTCCCATACCTTCCTCTGAATGTCATAGGAACATTATTTATGTCAATAGCGTATGAAACTCTGAGTTAATCTAAGATCAGTTCCAAATTATGGTATAAAATGCCAAGATAAAAGGGAACTAACAATGAAGGAGTCTAAAAAGTGAGCAAACATAAGGACTTTTTTGTTTATTTATGATGCACAAAATACGTGATTTTATCCACGGGACGTTCGAACCTTCCCCACTCTAAGGCACTACAGCCTGATGCTACATGTATTTGCAATCAAGAAGAGGGGGGAAATGCTTCAAGCATGCCTGGAAAGCACACTGAAACAATATTAACATGTTAGGAGCCACTTAGCCTGTGGTGCTGGAAGTTAAAAGCCCAATTGTGTGTGTGTGTATGTGTGACTGAGGATGGAATTCAGGACCTCACGTATGCTAGGCAAGTACTCTACCTCCGAGCTATACCTATAACTTTCATTTTAGTTTTTATTTTGAGACAGTATCTCACTAAGGTGCCCAGGTAGGCCTTAAACTTGGGATCCTCTTGCCTCAGCCTCCTGAGTGGATGAGATTATAGGCCTGGCTTAAAAGCCCTTTTTAAACTTTTTTATTATTTATGTCTAAGTGTGTGTGAGTGAGTGCAGGTGGCTTGTGGCCACAGCGCATTGTGGAGGTCAGAGGACAACTTTTGGGGTCGGTCTTCTGTCCACCTCAGCTGTGGGCAGGGTTTCTTGCTCTGGGGTCTTGCTCTGCTGTTGTTTGCTGGGCTCAGGGTGAGCTCCCAGGAAGTTCTCCTGCCTCTGCCTACCTACTAGCTTGCTGTGAGCGAGCGTGCTGGGATTACAGTGCCTGCCACAGTTCCCAGCTCTGTATGTGGAGTGATCAAGCCTGGGTCCTTCAGCTGCAAGTGGTTTATCCACTGAGCCATCTCCCCAGCCCTTAAAACCTATTTTAAGCTTCATTTGATTACCCACTGTTTACCCAGGCAGATCCACCTCTAGATTATCTGGAAGCCACCATATAACAAGAACAAGAACAAGGTTTTCAGCAGACCCCATTATTTTGGATGTTGGTAGCCTTGGCTAACTTGTTGGCAAACCAAAGCAATCTGTGCCTCGGTGCTCCTATCTCATTGCAAAGAGGGCAGAGGTAGGAGCTGGCATGATCGGAGGTGAAGCCCACAGGTGTTGGCAGGACCAGTAAGAGCTGGGGGCAGATGGGAGGCAGATGGGTGGGTCCAGGGAAGATCTCTCTGGTACAAAGCCCTCTTTTTAACCAAAGTATATATTTATCATACACATTCTGTTTTTAAGCAAAACTATTATCAACAACTCTTTTTGGCAGGTGTATGTGCTAAGCATGTATGTGTGTATGTGCTTGTATATGGAGGTACAGGTTGACATTGGGCATCTTTCTCATTGGGTATCTTCCTATTATTTTCTTGAGACAGGGTATCTCACTGAACCCAGAGCTCAAAGATTTGGCAACACCAGCTATCCATCAAGCCTCATGGATTCTCCTGTCTCCTCTCCCTTGTGCAGGGATTACAGGCTAGCACCACCACACACAGCATGGGTGCTGGGGATCTGAACTCAGGTCTTAGTGATTATGTGGTAAGCACTTTACTCATTGAGCCATCACCCCCACCCTGAACACCTCTTTCCTGTTTTTTTCAAGGTAGGGTCTCACTCTAGCCCAGCCTGACTCACTTTGTCGTCCCAGGCTGACCTGGGATGCTCTTCCCCACCTCAACCTCCTGAGTGCTGGGACTAAAGGTATGTGTCACCACACCCATCTTGAACACCTCTTAATAAATCAAGATGTGCTCGGAATTGTTAAGCATAAACAGTGCCATAAGAAAGTACAGTTTTTAGAATGATTGTGAACTCCAGCTGCAGAGAAGGCGGGGACATAGGAGGGAGTCTGCATTGCTAACCGCTCATTATGGAGTGGCGATAGTTCATTGTAGGGTTACAACTATGACCTATCTTTGGCTAACGCAGAGAGCCACATGGGGTGTTGGCATTGATGCCAAGCCTGATGATGCCTTAGAAACCTTTGAGGAGATTATAAAATAGATTCCCCAAATTTTTACCCAGGAATTCCTGAATCAAAATCTTAGAGTAACACGTATATCCCAGCTAAGCCTGGTGATGCTAATGGTCCCAGAATTTTACTGGGGAAAGCGGGAAAGGAAAGAGGGGAGTTTGTGAAAGGAAATGGAAGTTGGCACTGTCAGTGAAGCCAGCCAATCCAGCGTAGGCTGCTTCTGATCCTATCGGGAAGATATTCCACAAAGACACAAGGAACCTTCCAGAGGTAAATGCATGGAGGCAGGTAGATCCTTACTTGATTACACCTGCCATCAGCAATGTTCTCTGGCTCACCCTTCCATCGATGCTGCAGAAAGTTACAGAGTGATAGCGTTATGATAATTCTGTAACTGTGGGATATTGTGCAAACCCACATTGCTGACGATCATAATGTCTCTTCCAGGCACAATAGCTGGTACCATAAAAGGACTGTGTTATTAGCAGAGACCAAATTTTAGCATGTTAACATCATAAAGGGATACAAAACACCTTGCCCTGAAATGTGCATAGAACAACATACTTATGTCACTGTCAAATCTTCCCTCTCTTCTGTATTTGTCTACAGCAAGCAGAGAAATTTTAAACCAGGACCAGTTAAACACTAATGATCTGTTTAAAAAATATTTTTATTTATCTGAGAGGGAGAGAGGAAGAGAGAGAGAGAGCGAGAGCGAGAGCGAGAGAGAGAATAAGAGTACGGGTGCATAGGCCTTCTTGCTGCTGTAAAATGATTCCAGATGCATGTCCACTTTGTGCATCAGGCTTTATTTACATGGGTACTGGGAATGGAACCCAGGCTGGTAAGCTTTGTCAGAAGTGCCTTCAACCATTAGTTCATCATTCCAGCTCATGACCTTTAGCTTTTCATCATATTGGTCCTATCTTCCTAAATTAGACCAGAAGACCCAGGCATTAATTCATTTAAAATATCTTGATTCCCCTCTTAGTTAGGCCCCTCCCCTGTCCTTGTTCCAAGGCTGTGGGAAGGGTTGTGCGAAATGGACATACATTGAATCAGTTTCAAATAGCTTGGAATGATGTAGGATGCTGAATTGAATTAGCAGAGACAGTATGAAATGGGTTTCTGAAATATGAAAAGATTTAAAGGGACATTTGGGAAAACCTATTGCACGAGACTTCTTTAGCTACATGAAAAGAAATCATTGAAAACACTACTTCTCATTCAGAGCTGACCCCCGCCCCAGAATTGATCCATTTTCAGTGGAAACCTAATGCTCTAAAGAAAAGTAAACTGTTCTGATTCCCATTTTATATTCTTTAAAATTTTTATTTTATTTGCAAGGAGAGAGAGAGAGAGAGAGAGAGAGAGAATATGAATATATGAATGGGTGCACCAAGGGCCTCTGTCCACTGCAAACAAATTGCAGATGAATGCACTGCTTTGTGCATCTGGCTTCCATCGTGGTTCTGGGGAATCTAACTGGGGTCGTTAGGCTTTGCAGGCAAGTGCCTGAACCGCCAAACCATCTCTCCAGCCCACCTACTTTATATTCTCATCTAGTAACGTTGGAGTCTTTGAGTAAAGCTGCTCTGAAAGGACCTAACCCTACTGATCATGGTTATCCTGTTAGAAGATGCACTGTGGGGCAGAATAATCCCCAATGCTAAGCTCACACTTCGATACTTTTACTGACGGCTCTGGAGCCAGAATTCCCTGCCTGCCTCTGACAATATCCTTCACAGGTAAGGAAGAATAAAGGAGGGGCAAGCCCTGCTTTCTCTCTCTCTCTCTCTCTCTCTCTCTCTCTCTCTCTCTCTCTCTCTCTCTCTCTCCTTTTTAGAACAGGGAACAGTCATTTTCTTTCATTTTAATAATTTCCTCCCTTGTGAAAAGAATTCAAATGTCTTTCACTTGCCAGGAGAGTGGGAGGTGGTGGGTGGTAGTCTTTAAAGACCTTCAATAACAGCTTGACACCAGCAGAGCTGAGGAGCTGGTGCTTAACTCCTTCAGAGCCGTGCTCAGCTTGGCATTTTGCAAGAGACAGAGTAAAAGTAGCTGTCAGGCCAAATGGTGCCCTTTGTGTACCATTTTTTTTTTTTTTGTGTACCTTTTTAGGAAGGGCACATTAAACAACAAAAGCACCGTGCTTCTCCTGGCACCGAGTCCTTTAACTAAGGCACTTAAGTGAATGCAAGAGAAAGAAAAAAAAAAACAAGAGCCTTGCAGAGGTTAGATGGGATGTTCAGAGGAAGGTGGCAGGAGGAATGGTGGGGTCCTCAGTGGAAGGCCCTAGGCTTGGGTTCGGAGAATAGCTCTCTCCAGGGACCAGCATTGGCCAATCCAACCACTGCCCCGTGTCCTGGCTCTTCCTCATTATTCCAGGTTTCTGACATTTATAAAATACTGCCTCTAATTTGTGGGTTCTTCATCCTACAGAGGATCAAAAAATATTCAGAAAAAATTATGTCTGTACTAACCAGGTACAGACTTTTTTTTGTCATCATTCCCTAAACAATAAGGTATTCTAACTACCTACATTACATTGCATCATATCATTTGCTACAAGTCACCTAGGCATGATTAAAGAATACAGAAGGGGGCTGGAGAGATGGCTCAGCGGTTAAGGCACTTGCCTCCAGTGCCTAAGGCCCCTGGTTCAATTCCCCAGGTCCCACATAAGCCAGACCGACAAGGTGGTGGCCCTGGTGCGCTCTCTCTCTCCCTCTCTCTCTCTCTCTCTGCTTGAAAAATGAATAAATAAAATAAAAAAAAAAAAAAAAGAATACAGAAGGATGTGCACAGGTGCAATGCAAATACCATGCTGTTTTGTGTAAAGGACTAGAGCATCCCTAGATTTGGGTACATTGTAGGGAGTCCCTGAAACCAACCACTGTGGGCATCCAGGGCTGACTGCACCTCCCATTGCCTTATTCACTGTAGGCTTCCGAGTGTACTCACTTATTAGAGCATTCCTTATTTCCATGTGCCCATTTGTGGGGGTTCCTCAAAGATGACCTCCTGGGAATGACTGCAAACCTGAGGCCCACCTATCTTAACTATCCCGTACCCTCTTGGGTTTTCCCAACTTCTGAGACTCATTGCTGAACTTCACTGGGGCGGAACCTGTTTAGAAAACAGTTTGGAAGTCTGTTAGATTGAGTCTGGGGGAGGCAGGGGTTCACTTCTAATGTCTGGAGGGGACAGACACAATGTGGGGCTGACAAAAAGTATGAATCAGTAATTCTAGACTTGGGCGAAATGAAAAATGTTACATTATCTAGAACTTTCTTTGAACATTCATGTGCTAATTTGTCTTCCCAGTTTTAAATAGTAGTGACTGAGTAATTTGTTTATTCTCATTTTCTAAACTCCAGTTCTTTGCACGAGGTGAATCATGTATTTCCTCCCACCTTTCTGCTTCCCTTGTGTACAGTATAACCAGGCCTGTGCAGTATTCTTGTAATTCAATAGGCTAATGCAAAATGGTTCCTGTAAGGCCCAAAGTTAGGCCCTGGCTTTCTGTTTGGTTTTTGTCGTTCCCCTCTCCCCCCACCTCCAGTTCCGCCAGGGCGGGAAAGAATCTTTCTTTATACATCTTGCTCTGATTCATAATAGAGTGTTTTTAAACACCAGCCATACACACACCAGCTAATTTCTTGGCTCAGAAATAAATGCTAATTTGTATTTGGAATGAATTACTAAGTGTCCTGAAAAGTACAAGCATAAATGAAAACAAAAAGAACAAAAATCACCCAATCTGCTTCTGCTTGGGCAGCACATGTGCTCATGTGGCTCTTTCTGAGGAAAAGACAAGCATTTTATGTGCGTTTGTGTGTTTGTTTCGAGGTAGGGTCTTACTTTAGCCCAGGCTGACCTGGAACTCACTCTGAGGTCCCAGGTGGGCCTCAAACTCACAGCAATCCTCCTACCTCTGCTGGGATTCAAGTCTGCACCACCACACCCTGCTGAGACAAGGAGATCTATCAGCATCAGGCCTGGGGCTCTGGAATGGGGTGCAAGGCCCTGGGTTTGTTCCCTGCTACTGAAACTCCTCCCCCACCCCAGCCCTAACTAAACCCAAACCAAACATTTAAAAAGCACAGCATTAGGCTTTGAAAAGTCCAGGGAAGTCTTGAAGGTGGGATGAGGTACGGATAGGTTATAACTGCTGCCCACGGGGAACGGGTTGGTGGCTGAGGGTACCATCTGCAGCCACATCATTGGGGTGGAAAAGGGTCGTGTGGTCAGGTGGTTGGCACAAGAGACTTAGAAATAGTCAGTTGAATTAAGGGTCATGCCCACTCATGCACCCCTTCTGCAGAGGGAGAGGGGGGAGAGAGAGAGATTCCTATAAACGAAGGGAGACCAAAGACAAGTGTGCCTGGTTCCCATCGGTGGGAGGCAGTGCCCACGGCTCACTGACACCACCCACTCCTCACCACAGGCTTGCCAGACACTGTGGGCACGAGGATGCTTCCCCAGACAGCAGAGACCAGTTAGGGCTGAAGAAGCCAGCCACCCTTCCACCTCACAGGACCACGAACACCACAGACGGAACTTCCCAACTGGCCTGCGCTTTCCCAAGTCACAAAAACTGATGCTGGTGAAGAAATCATTGTAGGAGCGGAAAGATGGCTCAGGGATGCAGGCCTCCTGCAAAGCCTACTGATCCAGGTTCGATTCTCTAGAACGAATGTAAAGCCAGATGCACTAGGAGGCTCTGGAGTTTGCAGTGGCTGGAGGCCCAGGCACGTCCATTCTCTCTCTGTCTCTCTTTTTTCTCTCTGCTTGCAAATAAATAAATATTTTTTAAAAATAAATCATTGCAGTCATCCCCGGTGTTGGGGAGGAATAGTTCCAGGACCCCTTACAAGTGCCAAAACTTGAAGATGCTCAAGTCACTTACATAACATAAACAGCATTTTCTCTATGTTACTTGTAATACCTAGTGCAATGTAAATGTTATATAAAGAGCTATGATACTATATTGTTCAGTGAATAATGACAAAGGAAAGCATGCACTTGTTCAGTACAGAAGTCATTTTTTTTTCTGCAAATATTTTATATCTGTGAACACCAGTGTATGGAGGGCGTGTCCTTACTGTATGTTCTCTGGTTGGGACTTGCCCTGTGGAACTTTGCAGTTTAGTCCTGAACACTTGAAATGAGGACTGCTCCAATTCAGATGTGCTAAGCATGGAAAATACACAGGATGTCCGAAGGTCATTATGGAAAAGTATACAACAGCTCATTAGTAATTCTAAAAATATGAATATTAAAATAAGATTTATTTACTTAACATATTGTGTTAAGTAAAAAGTATACTTTAAAATATTTTGTTTAAACTATTTTTTTAATTTTTAATAATGTGATTAAGGGGCTGAGGAGATAGCTCAGTCAGTAACATATTTCCAGAGCCTATGTAAAAAAGTTAAGTGTGGGGCTGGAGAGATGGCTCAGTAGTTAAGGCGCTTGCTTGCCTGCAAAGCCTAGTGATCTGGATTCAATTCTCCATTACCCACACAAGGCCAGATGCACAAAGTGGTGCATGCATTTGGAGTTTGCTTGCAGTATTTGGAGGTCCTGGCATACCCATTCTCTCTTGAATCTCTCTGCTTGCAAATAAATAAGTAAATTAAAAATAATTGGGGTGGCATGCATATGTAATTCCAGTGCTGGAGAAGCAAAGACGAGCAGATCCCTGGAGCTCACTTGGCAAGCTCCAGGCCCATGAGTGGCATTCCTGAGAATAACACCTGAGGTGTCGCCCTGACTCCACAGGCGACACTCTCGTATGTGCACACATAGCTGCACACACACGTATGCACACACATGAAAATGTGGCTGTAGGAAACCATAAAATTACACATGTAAGTTGCATGTGTGTCTCACATTTCATTTCAGTTTCCTGTGTTTATTTGACCATTACTAGTCAGGGGAATGTGTAAAATTGGTCCGACCACAGTCAGCGACATCTCAGAGTTGCAAACAGGTACACCAGAGTTTGCCTTAAATATTTTCTTTTGAACACAGAGCACTTAGAATATGAAAAGTCCCTACTATTTATTCTCAGGGCAGCTCTGGGAGGCAAGCCTGTCACCAGGCCTGTCTCAGAAATGCAAATGGAGGTGCTGGAGATGCTTCGCTGAGATCAGTGACCCAGCTCAGTGTGCTGGCTTCCTGCACCCCACCTCTGTGGTCATCAGAGCTCTCCAGCACCCCTGGCTTACACTCCGAAGTTAGAGCTGATTGCAAAGATGACAGTTAAGGAATATATAAGGTCACAGCAAGAGGCTTCTGCAAATGTTAGTTGAAATTTATTTTGTTTGAATACAGGATCTCATTATATAGCCCAGGCTGGCTTTTACCTCACAATCCCCCTGCCGCCACACCTGGTGAGATGATCTTTTACCATGTCTTCTGTGCACTCAGAATCTGTCTTTCTGGAGGTAATCATCTTGCTAACTTGGTGGTTCCAATCCCTAAGGCACTGGCATCTATCACCAAAAAATATCAATCCCAAAGAGAGTTCTAGAGATTCATGTACAATATGTCAATATTTACATACCCTGATAGGAGACAAAAATTGAGTAGGCTGGTTAGGGGTGATGGACCCCCAAAATAAATAGCCTTCTCCTGGCTAAGTGTAGGAATTCCTGTAGAAACTCTAGGTCATTACAATTTACTACAAGCCAGAAACAGAAGGAGCTGGCCCTTCCTTATCTCTGCCCCCTTAGGGAGTCCTTCCTAAAGAATTCCTGGCATCAGGAGTAAGCTGGCTAAACCAGCCACCTATCCATGGGGCAGGTAAGAACACCTGTAAACCTGGTCTTCCTCATGTAGCCCCTCCCCATAAAAACCCTGTCTGAGATGGGCTTCTCAACTGCCTCTTGCCTCCCTGGGCAAGAGCTCCACCTTGCTTTCTTCTCTTATGTTCTAGGATTAAGCCCCCCTTTCTTTCCCCTCTTAAAGCTTTAGGCTATAATAAAATCTTTCTGAACCTTATCCTCTGGTCTGAGAATTTTATTCTTTGAAATAATAGGACAAAGATCCTGGAGCACCCCAAATGATTGGTGCATTGGTGTACAAGGAACCCAAAATTCCTGTATCACCCCTTTCAATATCAAGTATGTAATTTTTTTAAAAAGAAGACATGACAGAAAGGGAAAAAAAAGCATGTAGTAAATTAGAAAAAAGCTTGGGGTACAGATCAGAGGTAGAGCCTTTGCTTAGCATGCACGAAGCTCTGGGTTTGGTCCTCAGCACTGTAAAAAGAACAGAGCAGGGAACAACAATGAGAAAGAAAGACCCTGCCTCGGACAGACAGACAGACAGACAGACAGACAGACAGACAGACAGACAGACGCACACACCATAACAACAAGAACACACTGAGTTCCTCTGTATATGGATGTTTTATTTCATTTTTGAGCGTTCCACACATCATGTATCCATTGTCCTGTCAGCAGGCATTTGTTATTTCTGTTGTTTTTCTTATAAGCAACGTCATTGCGAATATTCTAGAACATATTCCCTGTGATGCATTCCTCACCATAAACTTTATTTAAATTTAATTTTGAAATCCATTGCAACCATTTCCCCTCTAGTAGTACAATTTTCTTAAGTTTTTCTCATAAGGTGGAGTAATAAAGATTCAGCAGTGTGATGATTTTCCTGTTCAATACAGAACTTCTTTTCTGTGTTTCTTTTTTAAAAAATATTTTTATTTATTTATTTGCAAGAAGAAATAGAAAGGAGAGAGAGAGAGAGAGAGAGAGAGAGAGAGAGAGAGAGAGAGAGAGAGAGAGAGAGAGAGAGAGAGAGAGAGAGAGAGAATGGGCATGTCAGGGCCTCCAGCTGCTGCAGATGAACTCCAGATGTATGGACCTCCCTTGTGCATCTGGCTTTACTTAGTTACTGGGGAATTGAACTCTGATCCTTAGGGTCGCTGGGCTTTGCAGGCAAGCACCTAAACCGCTGAGCCATTTCTCCAGCTCACCCGTCTGTGCTTCTTCCCAGAGCAGACCCTTCATATTATAAATGATGATTAAGTGCCAGTGCAGTTTAAAATTCTCACACAAGACGTTTATCTTCGAAGAACTCCGTAGCTTGTTAATTTGTCCCTTACATAAGATGACATTTTAAACAGGAACCATTCAATTAGCCAAGGAGATGTCTACAACTGCTTTTCTCTCTCTTTTTAAAATCAATATGATGTTTAATTTTCTGTAAAATGCTGTATCTTATCCACTCTTTATGTAGCACTGTTTTAATAATAGAATTCTGAAGGTGTGGGGCGTATGGGAGGAGAAACGCTATCACAATTAAATCTGCATATCTATATTAAGATGCAGAAATCCTACATTTTTAAAGGCGTATATTGAGGCTTTCTCAGGCTAAGTTTGGGCTTCTGGATTTGGGTAACCCAAAAGAACTTGAAGAGTCCTTCAGATTTGTAAGTTAACAAAGGCATTTCTAGACCAATTTTTATTTATAAGCTGTGGAATATTTTATGCGCAGTTACCATAATATTGCATGTAAGAATGAAAGTCAATAAGAATAGTTTGCTTTCGTTTAAAGTGCTCATGCAATATGGCTCATAAAAGACTGATAGGTTTTAGTAATAATTGTCTCCATTTACCAGCTGACAGTTAAAATTTAAGTCACAGAATATCGATGTTGTGGTCCAAGGCTCTTAGTTAAAAAGCGTGGATACCTGACAGGATGATGGGTTGGTGGTCTGTTCCCAGTCATTTTACATGGCAGTGTTTTGGGTAGAGCTGTCAAGAATGTGTCTGCCAAAGTCAACCCTGGTTTGTGACTAATTTCCATCACCACTCAAGACCTTTTCTGGTCCCAGCACTTGAACTTGGCCAACAGCAATAGCAACAATCATTCACATTTAATTTTTTTCTTTGCATGCATGAAATCCAATTCATTCCCCAGCACAACTCCTTGGGGGTCAGTATTCACATCCCATTTAAAGACAGGAACTTGGGGCTGGGGAAATGGCTCAGTAGTTAAAGGTATTTGCTTGCAAAACCTGCCAGCTAGGGTTCAATTCCTTAGCCAGACCCAAAAAGTGGTACATACAATTGGTGTTGATTTTCTGGAGTAAGAGACCCTGGCATGCCCCCCCCCATTTTAAAGTAAAAATTTATACTACCAAAACAGGTTGGTTAAGAGACTGGACTTGGCTACCAACTGACTCAAATCTCTCCAGCCTTGGACTCAGCCCACTGTACCAGGCCCCCTTGGAGCCGACTGGATTAGATTTGAAAGAGACTCCTCCAATCGATGGAGAAAATATTTTTAAATTAGTCAAAGAGATTCTCACCACAAAGCTATAAATATTTGTTTTTTGAAGACCTTAACATATTTCAAGTTCAGAGTTGGAATGCTTTAAATTTAACATAAACCTATCTTTTTTTTCAATGTAAGGGGGATAATGAAAATGTCAGATATTTCCTCTGAGAAATATCAGGAATGAAGTTTATAAAAACAGTATGCAGGATAATTTCTCCTGCAGAACAAGATGTATGTAATCATGGAAAACAGCTCTTGCATCAGGAACTGATTTCAAGTTAACAGAATGATCTTAGGTCACAACACACAAAAAGGGGTTCAGAAAAAATTTTAAAGTAGACATTTGTATAGGAGATTATTATTGTATTACATCTGAGAAGTGTAAGTTGTACCATCAGAGACCCAAAGAGAGAATAAACGTATAAAACTCAAAGTTGTGACGAGGTATAGACAGAGCTCCTGATCAATGTTCTAATGGCAATAAGTCATTAATGATGCCTTTTACTGCTCAGTCAGCTGGGTAGCTCTTCTTGAGCAGAAAAAAACACAACAACCTAGGTTGTTATTTTCCATCCTATTTTTTGTTAATGACTACACCATTCCATTTTTATATGATGCAAGAACTGGACAAGACAGCAAGAGTATTCAAGGGAAACAGGGCAGAGACTATGTCTTGGTTGCTGTGATAGCTTAGTTTCCACAGGACCCCTGGCATGTAGGAGGCACTCAGGAAACCCCCTTGGATCTGTGAATTATCTAGTAACTTCCACAATTCTGTTCCCATCTATCTGCAGTTTTACTCTCAGATACTTAGTGACTCCAAGATCTGACCGTTAGCAGAGCAGTCGAGGATGGAGCTAAAACCCCCACAATCAACAGGAAGACCATTGTATTATTCTAGGTGATTCCCCCTCTCAGCAGCCTGAGCAGGAAGTCTGAGCCCTGCCACACAGGTGCCTGCCAGCAAGTCCTGGTTTGTAGGTCATAAGAAAATGACTCTGGTTCCACTGTAGCCGTCAGTATCACCATACACATGTGTGCAGCTGTGAGCTGGAATACAGGAAGAAATGTAAGCATGGAGGTTTAGGTGCAGTGATAAACTGCGAGGAGAGCATGAATTTGGTAAGTGAGGAAGCTGCTTCCATTGTGACTGCTGCTCGTAATCTGTCACCTGCTAAGTTTTTGAAAAGAAGGTGCATTAATAACAATGAGAAATATTTTTATTTATTAGAGGAAAGAGAGAGAGAAGAGTGTGAATATGGGCACACCAGGGCCTCCAGCCACTGCAAATGAACACCAGATGCATGTGCCACTTTGTGCATCTGGCTTTACATGGGTGATGGGGAATCGAACTCAGGCCGTTAGGTTTGCAGGCAAGTGCCTTTAACCACTGAGCCATCTCTCCAGCCCTTCTCTGCTATTTTGCAACACCATTTTGCAACATATTCTTCAAATTACAGTGGGTTTTCCTCCAACATCCTAATGGCATTACTATTGCTCTAGGGAGTGGCCCTTCCTTTTCCTCTGCATTTTGTCTCTCCTTCCAATAGCCTCCAACTCTTCCTACTGGGATGATGTATTGCTTGGTCCAAGATGAGTATTAACAATTTTTTTTCAAATTTATTTATTTTGCCCCCCACCCCCGTCTCTATGTATGAGCATGCCAAGATCTCCTGATGCTGCAAATGAATTTCAGACACATGTGCCACTGTGCGTCTGGCTTTACCCAGGATGGCAGGCTTTGCAAGCAAGTGCATTTAACCACTGAGCAATCTCTTCAGCTCACAGGTGTTGTTTTTATTCAAATGTTCATTAATATGCCCACTGCGTGTAGCCAACGATACTTCTATCGTAATTCTACTGGTTTTCAGAGCTGGCAGGCTTCTCGGGATCATCTTGCCAACACTCACTTTTATTTTGGAGACAGCTCACTATGTAGCCCAGGTTTGCCTCAAACTTGTAGTGATCCTTCTGCCTCAGCTTCTCAGGTGCTGGGATTACAGGTGTGTGCCACCATGCCTAGCCTAGAATTCACTTTTATAAGCATGAAATTAAAGCCCCAGATATTGAGTGAGTGATGATTCCCAAGGTTTCATGACTAACACACGAAGAGGGGAGGAAAAACTAAAACCCTTCCCAAAGCGTTTCTCTGAAATATCGTATGTGCTCTATGGATGTTCCCCCAGGAGCAGATGAGGACCTGGGGGATGCTCAGTTCATATTTGGGACCATTGTTTTCTGCATGTATGTGTGTGTGTGTGTGTATGCATGCACCAGGGTCTCTTACTGCTGCAAATGAATGCCCATGCAACTCCTTGTGTTTCTTTTTGTGGCCCACTTTACATGGGTGGCTAGGACATAGAACCTGGGCCAGCAGGCTTTGCAAATAAGTACCTTTAAACCACTGAGCCATCTCCCCAACCCCCACTGACACCACTGTTTTTGAGGAAACAAAAACAGAAGAAGTGAACAGAACAATATAGACTCACATGTGATTCCGTCTATAGATAGAAATAAATGGGACTTAACATATATGTAAGAGATCTTATCTAGACTGGATCATGATTCAGAGATTCCCGAAAGTTGAACTCCCCTTGGTTATCTGTGTTGTCTCTTCCAAGGGTGGACACCATTGGGGGTCAAAAGAAAACCTTTCAACCCTTTAGTAAGGGAAGTTTGGAGGCTCCCTATTTGAATAACACCGGCTTCCAGGCCACACAGTGGCTATGGGAAGAGAGCAAGGCTGGGGAAACTTAGGCATAAGACAAGCTTTTGAGAAGGTATAGATTTGTGACCTAGAAGCTGCTCAATGAGGGAAGAGCGCAGACATCAGAAGCTGATTTTGGGGTTCCCTGTCTGAACCCACCACCAGCTTAGCTGCAGCCTTTACTCACACCTGTACCGAGTTCTTCACTCTCCTGTGAAACTTAGGAAGTGCCGAGAGCTGCGTGCTGCATTGAAATCCCGCAGTCTTTAAAAGACACTGGTGTGCTACACAGCTTCTAGCAGCTTACAAAGGACAGCAAGGAGAGCCTGAAGCCCACAGGTAGGGAAAACATTTTCCTGGGAACAGATTATGGATCTCCCTATGTTGTCCAGGCTGGTCTCAGGCTCCTGGGCTTCAAACTCACAATCCTCCTGTTTCAGACTTCTGAACAGCTGCAAACAAATGCCTGCCCAGCTTTATGTGGGTGGCCGTGGAAATGAATACAGGCTGGTAGGCTTTGCAAGCAAACACCTTTAACCACCCAGCTATCTCCTCAGCCCCAAGGAAAGCGTTTTAAGAGAGCCAATTAAATGACGGGCACAAGGAGATGTGTTTTACTTTGCATCATAGGATGTGAAGCAGCTTCTTTTCATCAACAGGACATACTCTGCATTCTCACTGGCCTGCTGGAGAGACGACATTACTGGGGAGATCCATACAGTGCTTGTGTGCCTCTCTTCGGTCTTCATGACAGGCAGCGTGCACCTGCTGTTTCTAAACACTGAGCAGTATTAGCCCCGAGGACACCTGTCGCGGAGGCCCTGGTGGACTTCCTCAGTAGGCCAGTTGGGGCAACTTGTATTTGAATATGATTCTAACTTGTTCGCTTCATTGTACTTGAAAAGTGAGGAATTCAGCTGGGCACAGTGGTGCATCCTGGAATCCCAGCACGTGGGAGGCTGAGGCAGGAGGATTGTGAGTCAAAGGCCTGCCTTAGCCACATAACAAGACCCTGTCTCCAAAGAAAAATAAAAAAGTTGTGTGTGTGTGGGGGGGGGAGTTCTCCCTTAATTTCTCATCAGCAGACATAGAGCAGCAAGAACACTCGTCTCAGAGAGTTGCACCTTCTTCACTGCTCGAGATAAATGGATACATCGGGCCTTCCAGATCACCTTCTTAATGTATGTTTATGCCCATTGGTTAACACTGTTCTCACTTCTGGTTAGAGAAGCTCCTTTTTACAGACGGCAGGGAGACCTAAGACTGACTCATCGGAGTGAAGAAAGTCTGGTGCTTAGCACCGGATGAGTCATCATCGTCACACCCACCAGGGGACACTCCACTGCTCTCACGATGACTCTAGAGACAGTGGCAGACACTGAAGAGACTCAAAAGTCATCAAGGATGGAAAGAAGAGGCTGGTGAGAGCTCTGCACTAAAGGAGACTTCTACCACACCCTCCAAGGATCAGGAACATGGTGGAAGAGGCAGGGCGGTAAGGAGTGCTTCGGGGCACTAATCCTTCCAACCAAACTGCATTCACGACCTTCACAGACAGGCACTGTTCTGAGCACATCAACATTCTGAGAGAAGAGGACCAAAGGAATGAGACAGAACAGAGGAAGGAAGAAGAAGGTGTTCACTGGGATGGGGAACAAAAGAGGGTGATGGGATGGAAATACAATCAAATCCTAGGGTTAAAAAATTCTCAATAAAAATGTTAAATTAAAAATAAAGGGCTGGAGAGATGGCTTAGCAGTTAAGGAGCTTATGTGCAAAGCCCGACTGCCCAGGGTTTTATTCTCCAGCCACTCACAGAGTGGCGGAGGCATCTGGAGTTCATTTGCAGCAGCTGGAGGCCCTAGTGCACTTAATTTTTCTCTATGTCTGTTTCTCTCTCTCTCTCTCTTTCTCTCTCTGCTTGCAAATAAATAAACAAAATATTTTTAAAAGTAGAAAGAGCTGGGGGTGGTGGCACATGCCTTTAATCCCAGCACTTGGGAGTTAGACTTAGGAGGATTGATGTGAGTTCAAGGCCAGTCTGAGACTACATAGTGAATTCCAAGTTAGCTTGAGGCTAGAGCAAGACCCTACCTCAAAAAAAAACAAAACAAAACAAAGCAATGAGAGAGAGAGAGAGAGAGAGAGAGAGAGAGAGAGCGAGCTTCTAGTCTCTGTTCTGCCATCGACATGCTATGAATCTTGGGCAAATCCCATCATCTCCCTGGGATTTTGTTCCTCATCTATAAAATTGCTTTACTTTCTTCTGAATTTATTCCCGTACATAATGAATTTATCCTTTAAAAGAAGATCAAAGGACCAAAGAGTGGTAAAAGCATGTATTTGTTATTGCTAATGTTGAGAAAAAAGACAAATGGTTTTTATATCTCCATACAACTTCTATGCATGCCTAGTTTATTGGCATTTCAGCTCCATTGGGAAGGTATATCTGATACACACAATGACTAACAGCATAAAGATAGAGAAATTTGAAGAGTAGAATGGGAAACTGTTGTCCGAGATCCATAAAGAATCTTAGCATGAACACAAGGAAATTTTCAACAGAATAATCATCAAGTTTCTTCAAAGCCCAGGGAAGAAGCAAAGACTATAGTCTAAGTTTTAAATCCTTATTATGAGATTTTCTCTTATTCTATACACTGGACAGTGTTAGGCTGAGAAGTTGGGACTCTCTTTTTGTGAACACACTCTTCACTAAAATTTCCTTTTGGTGTCTGTGTGCGTAGAGGCCAGAGGTTGACGCTGGATATCTTCTGCAACTGTTCCACATCTTTAAAAAATATTTTATTTGTTTGCAAGCACACACACCCACGCCACACACGAGAGAGAGAGAGAGAGAGAGAGAGAGAGAGAGAGAGAGAGAGAGAGAGAGAGAGAGAGAGAGGAGAGACAGCAGACAGGGCCTCTAGCCACTGCAAACAAAGTCCAGATGCATGTGCCACTTTGTGCGTCTGGTTTTATGTGGGTATTGGGAAATTGAACCCAGGTTGTTAGGCTTTGCAGAAAAGTGCCTTAACACTGAGCAATCTCTCCAGCCCCTCCATCATGTTTTTAAAGACAGGGTCTCTCACTCAAACTGAAGCTCATCAATTTGGTTAGACTAGCTGGCCACGAGCCCTAGGGAATCCTCTTTTCTTTGCCTCTCCCTTGTGGGCTTGCAGGGGTGCACTGCCATGCCTGATGCTTATGTGGGTGCCAGAGATCTGAACTCAGGCCCTCATGCCATATGGCAAGCACTTTACCGACTGGGCCAGCTAACCGCACCCCCCCCACCAACTCAAAATTCTTTTCTGAAATATATGAATTTTTTTCTAATGATCTAAGTGAAATTTAGAAACTACACAGTGACCTGGCTGCTGACAGTGGAGGGAGGAAGGTGGCCCATGGAGCCAGGTTTACATTGGGAAACTCTCAAGGTCCCATTGAGAAAAGAAGCCACAGGAAGTGAAGCTGTTGGTTCTTTTAGGTGCCAAGGGGAGCAGTGCTGGGTAAAGACAATCAGTGAACAGACAGATTATCAATCCCTTCCACAGAGATTGTCTTCTCCAGATCAGCAAGTATCTCAGACGATGAGAGGCCAGAGATTGTTATACAACTATGGAAGTAATTCTTTGGGGTAGTTTGAAAAATGTCCCCCAATAGAATTTATTATAATTGTGTTTATTAAATTTTTAATTGTCTCCAGCCAGTTCTGGCTGAAGGAGGTGTCACCTTGGCCAGATCCTAGGGTTCAGCCCTAAGGTGTTTCTGGGGTGGGTCTGGAATTCTAGCTATACATATGCAAAAAGCAGTCTGAGGGCTGGAGAAATGGCTCAGTGGTTAACGCACTTGCCTCCAAGTGCCTAAGGACCCAGGTTCAATTCCCCAGTACCCATATAAGCCAGACCCACAAGGTGGTGGCCCTGGTGTGCGCTCTCTCTCTCTCCTCTCTCTGCTTGACAATGAATAAATAAAATATTTTAAAAAGATGTCAAATTATATATACTTAAAAAAAAGCAGTCTGAGCTCAAGCCTGGAGTTCCTTTTGTTTGCCAGTTGGGAGTGTGCTTGCTTGCTTGAGGTGCTGGTGGTGGGCTTCTGTCTCTGTCTCTGCTTGGATCTGTGGAAGGGGGCCAGCCTTTTTTCCTTAACTTCCCCTGGATCT
>PVHP010012767.1:32314-42501 GCA_004024765.1 Zapus hudsonius
GCAGGGTAAGGACAACTTGGTGAACAATGGATGTGTGTGCGATGGTGGTCCTGTGTCCATGGTGAAGCTGGTCAACCAAGCAACGGCACTGACCATCATACAGAGTTGCAGCATGTACCTAATGGGCAGTCACACACCATAGGTAGCATATGGCTACCTGATAGCCATAGGCTACTGGCTTATGTATTTACACAGAGGTGCCTTGACACTGACCAGCACCATCTCATTTGTGTAAGCTCACACTTTGATGCTTGTACATCCAGACAACTGCCTAAGTGACACGTGTTTCTGAATGGATCTCTGCCATTAAGTGACAAAGGACAGTGCTTCTCTTTGTCCGTCTTCATTTCTAATGTGACACAAGCTTAGAGGATGGGTAGAGCTTTTTTAAGTGTGGCACAGCCAGTTGCTACCCAATGTGTCCTCAAGCCTGTGTTCTAGAATATACTGTGAGTGAAAGCTTGTGTGAGCATGGGCAAGGCATGGGGCTGAGAACCTAACCAACTGAGCCTCTCTCTTCTCTTTCTTTACTCCATCTCTCCTGCACAGTGCATGTCTTCAGAGTTTTCAGTACCCAGAATAAAGGGTTCTAGTCAGATCCCTCTAGAATTTGTGATTAAAAGTTGGGAAATGGGCCAGGCGTGGTGGCGCATGCCTTTAATCCCAGCACTCGGGAGGCAGAGGAAGGAGAATCGCCGTGAGTTCAAGGCTACCCTGAGACTACATAATGAATTCCAGGTCAGCCTGGGCTAGAGCGAGACCTTACCTCGAAAAACCAAATAAAACACAGAAGTGTTTCCTGAAGACACTATAGAGTGACATTTCATTCAGTGCTAATCTTGTTCATGGATCCTGCCAAGAAGTGTACGTCACCCTGGGCACCCGTGTGGCTTCTGGCTACCACTTGATAGAGATGTCTGATGGGAAAGTGACAGGTTACCCAATCTCCATGGCAGCCCTCACTACTGTTCTCAGGAATCCAGCAGTGTATGAAGAGGTTTCCCGGTTCTCCAAAGGTCAGAGATCTGGGTCACAGGCCCCAAGGAAGCAGCTAGGCTCTTGGCGAGTTTCTAGTACAAGTGGACAACAAAGACACTAAATGAAGTGTCCAGAGCTTAACACTTGGCAACAGCTAAAAGAGCAGCATACATAAATATTGTGTTAGCTGGGCGTGGTGGCGCACGCCTTTAATCCCAGCACTCGAGAGGCAGAGGTAGGAGGATTGCTGTGAGTTCAAGGCCAGCCTGAAACTACATAGTGAATTCCAGGTCAGCCTGGGCTGGAGTGAGACCCTACCTCGAAAAACCAAACCAAACCAAACCAAAACAAAACAAAAAAGTAACATAAATATTGTGTTAAGGGGTGACTGGGTGGTACCTAATGCTTCCTGAATGTTTACACTATGCCAGGGACATGACTAAGCACTTTAAGCTCATCCTGTATTTGATTCCCCAAATGACCTCATGGGATAGGAATTATCTATAGTATTTCCATTTTACAGGTGTGAACACTGAGTAGAGATGATGGCTAAATTACCCAGGTTTACAGAGCTAGAATGAAGCTGAGGCAAGCTGAACGACAAAGTCCGCACTTCTCACTGTGACGGTAAGGAACTGTTATACAGCTATAGACATATTCAAATGCAAGTTTGTTTTTTGCTTGTGTGTGTGTGAGTGTGTGTGTGTGTGTGTGTGCGCGCGCGCGCACCTATGGGGTGGCAAACCCCAGCCCCATACGCTGGTCTATGGCAGGGGCACTCACCCACAGTGGTCAAAGCGAATGTTAAGTGTCTTGCTCCATCATTCTCCTGCCTGGACTTGTTTTGAGCCAGTTCTTGACTGATTCCAGAGATTCTGCTCCCCTACAGGATCAGGGTTACAGGTGTGTGTGGCCACACCCAGATGTTTACTAACGCTTGAGGCCTCAGACCCTCATGAGACCCGTCAGACCCTTATGCAGAAAATGTACTTAACTACTGAGACATTTCTCCAGCCCAGAATGAATTATATGTGTAAAACTGGTATTTGTTTTGGTACTATTTTATTTCCTTACTTAAAAAAAAGTAAAAGCATTGGGGCTGTGGAGATGGTTCAGCAGTTAAAGGCATTTGCTTGCAAAAGTCTAACAGCTAGAATTCGATTCCCTAGCACCCATGTAAAGCCAGGTACATACAAAGTGGCGCATACGTCTGGAGTTTGTGTACAGTAGTGAGAGGCCCTGGATTACCTATACTCTCTTTCATAAATAAATAAACAAATAAAAACGTGAAGGAACAAGATCAAGGGTGCCATCTTATTTACTGACAGCTAGGGAATCTCTCAGAGTGATCAGAGTGTCCTTTGGACAGATTATGTAAAATTTTAGCTGTTATAATTGTAGGTAAGCAAATGTATTATGTGTTTAGCCACCAAAAATGAGAGTGAAGGGCCTGGGGGATGGATATGCGGCATGCAGCACCTGGGGAGGGGGCACCTTGGCTGGACACCTGGATGGTTTGGGGCAGAGTTACCATCTATTATCTCACAGGTAGGGGATGATTTCCAGCAGACACACAGCTGAGAGTGAGTGGTGAAGGAGAAAGGCAGGGACAGGGCTGTGTGTCACAAGAAGGAAAGGGCCATGCTTATGATGGTCACTCACTGCAAGACTGTTTTCCAGAGACAAGGGATGACCCCTAAATTCAGCTCCCATGAAGAGCTAAGGATTAAGGATAAAACCCATGGGACATGGAGAACCGTGGTCCCACGAACCAGAGAACTCAGCTGTGACCTACCGGAAGACAACAGTGCTGGGGTAAACTGATGGGTACAGGGGAATCACCCACATAGAGAACATGCAAAGGCCTTTCCTTCTAGATTTCCGAGGAAAGGAAATGTACAAGAGGTGTGAAGGGTCATATGGTTAAAAAGTGACTATGATGTTTGAAACATACCCTCCATGAGAGCAATGGGACAGTTCAGTGTAATCTTTTTATATAAGCACGTGCACATCCTGAATTTATGATGATTATTTCCTTTTTTATTTTTATTATTTATTGGAGAGGGAGAGAGAGAGAGAGAGAGAGAGAGAGAGAGAGAGAGAGAGAGAGAGAGAGAGAGAATTGTGACTGGGACCCTTAAGGAAAGAGCAGGAGTACACTTGGACTTCTGCTTGCATTCTCCTGACTGAGCCTGAGCCCCTCCCTAAAGTGGGAAGTCTCCTTTACTAGAATTCAAATCCTGGAACTGTGGTTGATCAGGCTTAAACATCCTGAACCAGCTTAACCCCTGACCTATCAGTGGTCCCTCTGGCTCACCTGGGGTGGGAAACAGGAAATACCACTAAGAGTTTTATACCCAAGGAGGAAGAAGATTGCTCTTTCCCTCCTCTCTCCTCTTGGTGGGCCAACGCAGACATATGAATCTCCAGGCTTTGGTAAGATCCTCACCAGTCACCAGGGCTTCTTTCCCACATGGACTTTTCCCCCCTCATGATGGGAGCTTCCTATATTAATCCCTTCTTAATCTAATAAAGCCTCTAAACCTTACCCTCTAGTGGTCTATAATTCTAATTCTTAAAAATTATATGACAAGCCAGGCGTGGTGGCGCACGCCTTTAATCCCAGCACTCGGGAGGCAGAGGTAGGAGGATCACCATGAGTTTGAGGCCATCCTGAGACTACATAGTGAATTCCAGGTCAGCCTGGGCTAGAGTGAGACCCTACCTCAAAAAAAAAATTATATGACAAGAATCCAGGTACTCTAAATTTGTTGGGTGTGTTGGCAAGGGACCCCAAGTTCCCCATTATAGATTGGTGCATGGGCTGGGAAATTCACAGGGTAGAACGCTCTTTCTGCCGGCCTTTTTTTTTTTTTTTTTAAATACCGAACTACCTGTGCTATAATTCTATAGTCTTGGAAAGGAGATGGGAAGAACTGGAGAGTTCTGGCTAATCTAAGGGGGAAAAGAACCTCATAGCCACATGGAGGTGCCAGAATGCAGGTCAACCAGGCAGCCGCTTGGCTGAAGGCAATGAATATGGATACTCCAGGACCTCTTGTCACTACAAACAAACTCCAGACACGTGGCACTTTGTGTGTTTGGTTTTATGTGGGTGCTGGTGAATTAAATCCAAGCTTGCAGGCTTTGCAAGCAGATGCCTTTGACTGCTGAGTCATCTTTCCAGCCCCTCTTATAATTCTTTTCTATCTTATGTGCTGGGGTTTTTAATTCATACCATCCATACTATGGGATTTCCCTCTCTTCCTCTCTCCCTTCTTTCTTTTTTTCCCTTTCTTCTTTCTCCTATTTCCTCCCTCTTTACCTTCCTTCCATTCTTTCCTTATTTCTTCCTGTGCATGTGTGTGCAATGTCAGGGTCTCTTGCTGCTGCAAACAAACATTAGATGCTTACACACTTTTTTTTTTTGAGTCCAGTTTATGTTGGGTGGCTTGGGAATTAAACCTGTGCCAGCAGACTTTGCAAGTAAGTACCTTTAGCCACTCAGCTATCTTCCCAGCCCCTTACTGTGGTATTTCATACTGCAGTAAGTGTCAAAGTCTGCTGACTGACTGA
Organism: Zapus hudsonius; assembly: GCA_004024765.1. Taxonomy (NCBI): domain Eukaryota; kingdom Metazoa; phylum Chordata; class Mammalia; order Rodentia; family Dipodidae; genus Zapus; species Zapus hudsonius. The sequence goes on from PVHP010012767.1 coordinate 36,869, forward strand.
AAACCTCACTTTGGGAGGCTGTTACCCTTAAGGACTACCTCTCTGCGACATGACTTTCCTATAGTGCTGGACTCTTATTCTTTCTGTGACATCTGGGGCTTCTGAGAAGTCACCCCTCCAAAGTGTCCACACTGCCCTGTCTGCTGCCTCTGCTCAGCTTGTTCATTCTTGGAAGATTGCAGCCAGCCTCCCATTCCCTGGGACAGCTCCCAGGCTCTCCACGGGGCTCAGGATGCAACCATGTGTTGTGATAATTTATTCAAACTCTGCACATCCTGCCAGGGCGTCTCATGGCTTCACAATCCACACATCTTCTGACGCATCATCACCATGAAAAACCATACTGAATCTCCATCAGCTAAAACTGGTAGTGTTCACTTGAAAAATATTAACTTCCAGGCATAGAAATTAATATCACTTATCATGCATAACTTTTTCTTGTGTTACTGGGAGTTGAACCCAGGCCTTCATACGTTCCAGGAAAGTACTCTAACACTACAGATCCAAAAAGTATGTCTTAGCGGAAGAAAGAAATAAGGAACACTGGTGATAACCTTGACTGGCTCAGTTTTCCCAAGCACTTAACAATGCTAATTAGTGCCATTTTAGTTCATTTATTATTAATTATACAGCTTAACAAGAAACAATAATACATAGCAGAGTAGGAATGCTTAAGAAATCTGGAAGCAGTTTTAAAAAGAACACCCTGGGCTGCAGGTGTATCTCAGTGGTAGAGTGCTTGTGTAAAGTGCTGAAGACCTGGATTTAGCACTATCTGTAAAGCAACAGGTCATAGAGATGAGGCCTAAAGTTTAGGAGATTGGGTAAGGAGAAGAGCTTGAACAGGGAGAATGAGGAGTCTCCCACTAAGTTCTCAAATCAACTGACTTGTAGTCTCAGAAAAGTATTTTAATTTGCAAACAGAGAGAGAGAACAGAAAGAACTAGAATGACAGGGCCTCTTGCCACTGTAAACAAACTCTAGATACATGTGCCACTTTGCCCTCTGGCTTTATGTGGGTACTGGGGAATTGAACTTGGGCTGACAGACTTTGCAAGCTTTAATCACTGAGCCATCTCTCCAGCCTGGAAAAGTACTTTTTAAGATAGTAATCCACTGCTGTGGATAAAAACAAATACAAGCCAATGGTAAGTCTCCATTAACATGATGTTTGATAAAAATGAAAAGCCACAGATTTTCTACATTCATTCTGCTATTCATTTTTTTTTTCTACAAATATGCTGGCTGGCCATTATTTTTTCTCACTTGGTTGAAATTATATAGACGGTTCTAGAAACAATCACAGTACAGATGGTGAAACTCTCAGTCGATGTTGGTAGGATGGAGGAAAAATCAATAGAAAATGTGTGTTTTTTCTTTTTTATTTTTTAGAGATGACCCTAAGTATTTTTTTTGTTGTTGTTGTTGTTTTTTTCGAGGTAGGGTCTCGCTCTAGTCCAGGCTGACTTGAAATTCACTATGTAATCTCAGGGTGGCCTCGAACTCACAGCAATCCTCCTACCTCTGCCTCCCGGAGTGCTGGGATTAAAGGCATGTGCCACCACGCCTGGCCCAGCGACCCTAAGTATTTTTGCTATGAAAAGATCTTTTGTTCTTTTTAGGTATTTTTTGAATAATAATCGGGGAATTAAGTGAGGCATCTGGGGAATATGTTTAAAACAATGTTCAGAATTTCAATAGTATTTTGAGCGGGATCCAGCCTCTTCATGAATACATGTGTGTAAACAGGTTACAGACATGCATGTGAATAAGGAGCAAACCCAAACAAGACCGTGTTAAAGTTTATTTTACCTCAACGTGGAAAGAGAAAATTTAAGTGGAAATAAATGTAGCAACTGATATATGTGTATATCTACTTGTTTAATTTACATGCCTTATAAAATAAACTTTGATACAATGCAAACTACCTGAGCATATTTTTCACTTAAAAAGTCCTTTAACCCCTAAGTGATCATGTGCCTGTATAATCCAGATGGTCATAAGTGTGAATTCACTGTGAATCACTGTGGAAGGGGTTTCTCTAGACTCAGCCAGAAACTTACTGTCCTCATGGACCAGAGGGGCGCCATGTTAGTTACGTCTCACCTTGTGGTGGAGAATGGTGGCCTAGCCAGGTGAGTCTAGAGCTCTGTGTTTTCTTCTCAGTTCTGCTTTCCTTTCTGTCCTCCATAAGGTGTGCCTTTTGGCTTGGCGATTCATGTCCCATCTCTCTGCCTCTTAACGCTTCTTGCCAACCCCTCACCTGTAGCTCAGGTGGGCTCTTTTCAGAACTTTGCTGGTGAAATTTGCTCACCTGGGAATTTCCATCATCTCAGGTGCTACCATTGTTAGGACCCATGACCCCCGACTCAAAAGAAGACTCTGACCAAATCTCCTATGCAACACGCAAAGGGTTTTATTAAAAATTACCAAGCATGCTCAGTGCGTAACCATAGCAGGTCAGAGGCCTTTGGTCAAAAGCTGCAACCCCTATTAATATTCTCTGAGTGACTACAGATGTTGAGTTTGTTGTTTTCATCATGTTACAATCAAACCACACAATGTCTTTCTTACTGCTCACTACTTCACATTATAGATTAATGTTTCATACATCCTACTTCTTTACTGAGCCAAATGTTCCCAGAGGTTAAAGCTTCTATTTTCTTGTGTAACTCATGATCTTGAGCAGAGCACAAGACAAAAAAAAAGTTTGGATTTAGCACATTCATCGAGCATCACCATATGCCAAATGCCCAACCACGCTAAGAGGAGATGGTTGCTTGGAAGCCTTCAATAAATGAAGGTCCAGTGACAAAACTCCACACGGGTAATTACGTTGGGAACTTCAAGAATAAAAGGGTAGACACACAAACTGTTTCAATTTATGGCAAATAAATCTGCACCCTAATTAAGACTCTCCTTGTTAATCGAAGGGACTTACAGGGAGGTTGAGCAGCTGCTTTGCTAGTCATTTTGGTGACTCAGGTCGAACTGAGCAGTTACTAAGTGATCAGGGTTGTTAAGACTGACCCTTGACAAAGCCATGTGTGAATAAGACGTACAGATTGCAAATAGTCGTGTTGGAAACCTGAGGTTGTCCAGCAGGCAAAGTCAAATTTTGAAGGTGGTTAAAGCCAGATCTATAGGAAGGAGAGGCATGTATCAGGGGTACAGAGACAGCAAGTGAGGGGCACAGTAGAGCAGGGACTCCTTCTTGGCAGACATGTTAGACTATGTTGAGAAGCAGAAATAGATGTGGGAGGAACAGAATGTTTTAAAGCAAATAAAATAAAATAAGAAAGACTACAGGATAGGTACAGTTCAAAGGGAAGTTCACACAAGAGTGACAATGCCCAGCTTGGGTCTAACATGGTGAGACAAATCATCTATCCTAGGTGAGCAGACATCTCTCTGAACCTCATGGTCAAATGTCCTCCAAGAATCTTGCCTGGAATTACCTTTAGAGCGATGAAGCCTGCAGCTGTTACATCTTAAAACATCCATAGTGAATGGATTCCTAACCAAGTACTTGGGCATTTAAACAATTTTTTGCATATGTATGTATGTATATGTGAGGGTCAGGCTTTACATGAGTGCTCGGGATCAAACTCAGACCTACAGGCTAGTGGAGTAAGTGCTTTTAATCACTGAGCCATCTTCTCAGCATCTGTGTCAACCCCAAAAGATTCCATACAAGTTGCTTTAATTTTAAGTTTTATTTGAGGGCTGGAGAATTGGCTCAGTGGTTAAGGCACTTGCCTGCAGAGCCTAACGAACTGAGTTTGATTTCCCAGTACCCATGTAAAGACAGATGCACAAAGTGGCACATGCATCTCTCTCTTTCCCTCTATCTCTCTGCTCACAAATAAAGAGATATTTAAATATTAAAAAAATATTATTTGAAAAATATTTACCTCACAATTCAGGCTAGATATTTTAAAAATGTATTTTTATTTATTTGCAAGCAGATAGAGATAGAAGAGAGGAGAGAGAGAGAGAGAGAGAGAGAGAGAGAGAGAGAGAGAGAGAGAGAGAGAGAGAGAGAATGCACACCAAGGTTTCCAACTGCAGCAAAGAACTCCAGATGCATGCAACACTTTGTGCATCTGGCTTTATGTGTGTCCAGGGAAATTGAACCTGGGTTATTAGGCTTTGCAGACAAGAGCCTTAACTGCTTAGTCATCTCTCCAGCCTGATATTTTTTATACTAAGATGTTAATTGTTCTCTGATAAGATCAAACTGTGGTACGTGCTGAGGGGTGTACTCAGTGGTAGAGCGCTGTTGGGCATGCTCTCGAGATGCTGGGTTGATCTGACCTGTGAGAAGCTTGCTCCTTAGCATTCTGAGTGAGTGTTGTGCTGGCCACTTCAATGACCCGCACGTCACGTGGTTGCTTCTAGGTGGGGACCTGGAAGTGGGCAGTAAGAAAGACCCTTTGTTTTATGCTTATTTTTAAAAATAGCTTTTGGTTTTTATTTATTTTTTCTTTATTGCAAGCAGAGAAAGGAGAGGAAGAGGGAGGGAGGGAAGGAGAGAGAGAGAGAAAGAGAGAGAGAGAGAAAGAGAGAGAGAGAGAGGAGAGGAGAGAATATGAATAGGCACACCAGGTCCTCCAGCCATTGCAAACAAACTCCAGATGCATGTGCCACTGTGCATCTGGCTTTCGTGGGTACCGAAGAACCAAGCCAGGTGGTTAGGCTTTGCAGGCAAGCGTCCTAACCGCTGAGCAACCTCTCTAGCCCCACCTTTGGATTTTTATGCCAAATATTTCTTATTCAAAAAAACAATTATCAAAATGAACTTGTTTTATGTGGTGAGAATGTCATGCAGAAAGTTGATTTAGTTCAACCCTCATGTCATAATCAATGACAGGGTACAAAAAGTACATAATTATTTTGAGGGAAAGATAAAAACCTACACCCTCATGGATGACATTCTTGTTCAGAACCAAAAACAACTTTAAAAAGTCAGTTTGTGAAGAGCCTCCCTGACTCCATTCTTCTGTCTCTGAAACTTCAGTGTGTGCATCTCACAAGCCACGTGTGTTGACTCATTTAAGGCTTAATTTGGCATAAGAATAGCCTACTTACTTCTCCTTCTGCCATTTCCCAAGAGACAGTGAAGAGTTCAGAGTCTTTCCTCTCAGCTACATAAAGTGACCACTGACAAGGACCAGAGGTGCAAAGCCTATGGGGCTTCTCATGACCCATCCCACTGCTTCCAAGAGCCTGCACTTCTCTTTCGGAAACCTGGAAACAGGCTTCCAAGACACGCAACCCAGGTGAGCTTTGGAAACCAAAATCTTTCTTGTTCAACACACTGTACTTTCATATAACTTGGAGTTTTAATGACATCTTATCCAAGGAATTAAAAAATTGCTGCCTGCAGCCGGGTGTGGTGGCGCACGCCTTGAATCCCAGCACTTGGGAGGCAGAGGTAGGAGGATCACCGTGAGTTCAAGGCCACCCTGAGACTACAGAGTGAATTCCAGGTCAGCCTGGGCTAGAGTGAGACCCTACCTCGAAAAACAAAAAACAAAAAAAAAAAATGCTGCCTAACGTTTTCTCTTTTTAAAAGAACAAACGTGATTTTTTAAAAAAATTTTATTATGAGAGAGGGAGACAGAGAGAGA
>PVHP010012768.1:0-42246 GCA_004024765.1 Zapus hudsonius
GGTCACCCATCTTGCAGTCTCTTTCCATGTATTATCTCTCACAGTCTTCCCCTGCACCCTGTGACAGCTTCCACTCTTCCCCCGGTGTCTAGCAACATCACAGATATATTCTGAAAACAAGTAGCCTAAGCAAGGTCACACAGCTACCGGCCTTATATTTGAACTTAGTCTTGGGCTTGAGAGATGGCTTAGTGGTTAAAAGAAGTTGCTTGAACTCAGTCATGAACTTCTGACTGAAACTGGACTAAATTACAGTTGAAATAATGAGTTGATCAACAGTTAAGTAATTACAGACACCTGCATGGGCAGTTTGGCCAATAAGATTGACAAATAAGTAAACTACACATTTAGCTAAATCAAGTTATTTTGCATGTAGAAAGTCTAATTAACTAATGTGCAGCTCTTTGTTGTTCATGTGTACAAGGATTAAATGATTTTAGAGATTAGCTAGCATCCTACAGTCTCCTTGTAAGCAAAATCTAGCTTTGGAATTCTTTCAGAAGGCTGATGGATGCTTCAAGATTATTCAACCTGTCTTAAGTGGAGAAAAACAGGTATCACATCTACTTTGTTTTTGCTTTGACATTTAAAGCTTGTTCTAAAATTGACTATAAAATACATACCTTTGAATTTACAGCTATTTACATTAAAATGTCAATGCTAACACATATGGTTTATGTTGAGTTGTCTTTGTTTTACACACAAACACACACACACATGCACACACAAATGGGCCAGATTCATAGTGACAATTTTCATGTTTCCCATGCATGTTCAGATGGTTGACAATTTCTCAGAAGACATTAGGTCATAGGAAAGGTTTCCACTATCATGGCTATATAGACGATCTGTCTAAGAGATTAAGCATAGAAAGTCAGAAAAGAATACAATGAGATTTACCTTTGGGCATAATACAATAGTGAATTTCCCCCCAGGTATATAGAAGAGACAAGTGGCTTTGTGACTCATTGGACTGACAACTCCTTTTATATGAATCTATGTTGAGATGCTGTGTGTTTCTTTAGAGCTTAAAGAATGTTTTTGAATTTTCATGAATAGCAAAATAAATATGGCATATATTACTTCTTCCTTTTGCTACCACCATTTTCTGCTTTCTTATCTTTTAAAGTCATGCCCAATCATGTTTCAGACAGCTACCTTGCCAGAGAGAATCACACCAAAGCCCTGCTCCATTACAGAGTCTATAGTTCCCACTGAGGGGACATTTTTAGAAAACCCTACATTATATTGGTCACATAAGGCTCTCACCCTGCTGAATCTTATGGAAATGTAGTTTCAAGCATATGTAATAAAACACCTGGGTAGACACTTACAAAAGTCATGGTCATTACATCCCAAAGTCTCCAGAGAAGGGATGTCAGCATGATGATTAAAATTCCATTCAAAATGTAAATCTGCATGGTATTTGTAATTTACTTTGAATTTATAGCATCGCACATGCTAAAGAGATAATTATAAAACCATTTATACATACATATAACAGTTTTACACTTTCTGACTTTTATGTTTCTTTTGGTTAGCTATTTCCTCTCTGTAGAGTATTTTTTTTAGGCAGGGGATACAAGAAAAAGAAACACAATATGTTTTTGAGCAAATCATTAAAAGCACAATGCACAGGCCACCGAAACAAAAGTTGGCTGAAGATTTCAATACGTAGGAAAGAAAAACTCCATAGTATATGGGAAGCAATCAATGGCAGGTACTCATAAATAATGTCTTCATAGTATTCTTATTTATGCTGTGTAATTAAAAGAATTTGGCACTTGCCTATAATGCTAGAACTTGGGAGATGGAGCCAGGAAGATCAGAAGTTCAAGGTCATTCTCATTCACATATGTTCCAGAACAACTTAAGTTATATAGCCTGACTTAAAAACAAATGAACAAAGAAAGAAAGGAAGAAGGGAGAAGGGTAGTGAAGAGAAGAAAAACAGAAAAATGTGTCCAGGCATTGTTTTAATTTGAGTTATGAGTAGCCCTTGGTTAGGAGGTGGGAGAAAGAATTTATTATAACCAGTCTTACTAGAACAATATATCATTCCCTAAATGATAAAGTAAATTTCCAAAAAAAAAAAAAAATGGAAAACAGGAATGCTCATGAGGAGCACTGTTTGGATTTTTTGTGCTTGCTTTGATGGGTGTTGTTTGCTTGGTCTCAGGTTGTTAAATTCATGTTCCTTATGGATTTCTTTCTTTCCTTCTTCAGTTGCCTCAGAAAACTACTCATGAGTAGTTAGATGAATAAAGCATTGTCCATTTGCTCATTAGAATATTATATGCAATAACTTTAGCTGTTTAAAAACAGGAAAGAATATCACAAACATGGTGCTGAACAGAAGACTCTATGTAAACATAGCACATCAGTTCAACTATGTAAATTACAGGAGGTGAAACTAATGAATGGTGTCGAAAAACCATCTTGATCTTCATATACTTTGAGTAAAGAAGATGAGGGCCGTAGGGAAGACCAGGAAACTCTGGGGTCATTGATCACGTCCTTTTAAAAATTAATTAATTAATTAATTAATTAATTATATCTGAGAGCTAGTGCCAAGGATTGTATTTATTCTGTAAAATTTTATTGAGCTGTAAACTTATGTACAAGATGTGGGTGTATTAAAACCAGATTTCAACAACATTGGTCTTGTCTTTTAAATCATTTCTATTAATATTGTGCAATTTTACTGTTTAAACATTCATGTTATTTTTGTTTTCTTAGGCAAAGCAAATGATTCCTATGTGTGACCCTGGACTGAGACACTGCACTTTGCCATAGTAGTAATGAAAGCCAAAGAATAGCAAATGATTAACGGGTAAGAGAAATAAGTACTCTTCCTCATTATGCCTGCCACAATCTTATACAGTTACACAGCATGTAAGTCTCCAGGCCTTCATATCTTTCATTACTCAGCCAACTCACCTCTTACATAGACCAAAGAACAAATTTAAAATGTAAAGCACACACACACACACACACACACACACACACACAAAATCCAAAACATCATTTCCTACACTTACTCCAAGGTCAAAAGTAAGAGCTTTAAAAGGTCCAAAGTTAAAATAGCTTACTGAAAATTATAGAGTCTCCTATTCAGTTTTTTTTCAATGAAATTTTAATTTGAAAGTCATCATAAATTTCTCAAGATTAAGTATTTTCCTCAAGGTAGAGAATTATAAAAGTCAATGGTAGACAAAGGTTTCAAAGCAAAGAATTATGATTTTCCAATTATTACCCCCTGTGATTTTTTTAACTTTATATTTAACAATAAGTTGTATTTAATGTGATTTGGCTCTTTCTCTTGAAACTTTAAAAGTCTATCAAGTACTTTTGCCACTCCTGTTCTTGCTTTTGGATTGTCTACTTGTGATTAAAAGGAGCTTGAAAGTTGCTTATTTGGAAGTCAATCAGAATGCAGCTGTTTAATAAGGGTACAGTAAGCAGGTGACACTCTGCTGGGCTAACATCTTTTCTACAAAATGATTACATATATTGCACATCAATCATTTGAAGTAACCAAAATAAAGCCAGCTTAATAGAACAATATCTCATGATAAATACCTTCCCTTGAAACTTCCCATCTTTGCTTCCTTGATTATATATTGATAAATGATGTTTCTTCACTTTGAGGCATCTTCCCTCTGAGCAGGAAGCCCAGCGTCCTGTGACAGCAACCTACTGAATTCAGTATAATACCAAGATGTTTAAGGCTCAGTTTCAAGCAGCCTCTTCTGTCTCAATATATTACCTCTGAAATCAATAAACACAGAGATAGAGTTTAGACAGGTACCTGTCTGCCCTCATCCAATGGACCTATGGAGCGAGACATCTGTTTCTGACTTTCAATCATCTTAATAACCTTTGAAATCATCAATGAATGTCAGGATCGTTGGATTCTAAAGCAAGTTCACAAGTTTCAGGTGAGGATGAACTGAGTCTAACCTCCCAAACTCAGTGGCTTTAACCCTTTGTGGAGTGAGAAGAATGCTTCTTACCTCTTGAATGTTTTCAATATAAGAAAGTCTGTCATTAGTATAAATTTCAGCTTCTATTACTGTTATTTGGTTAAATAGATACATTGTGCCAGTCAAATTGCCATTGAAATATTTATGTTTATGTCCAGAGATTAGTGCAGCTCTCACTTTCTGTCAGAAAAGCTTCCTTTTGAGGATGGGGTGACTGCTAGCTAGGGAGATTCATAACTCATCAAAGAGCTAAGAAGTGAGTGCTCAGAACTAAATGCGACATCTCTACCACACCTTTTAAGGCTCAAGGAACATTGTGGAAGAGGTATTAGAAAGAATGTATGTAGCAGGACTTGGTGGCACATGCCCTTAATCCCACCTCCGGAGGCTGAGGTAGGAGGATTGCTCGGAGATCCAAGCCAGCCTGAGACTCCATAGTGAATTCCAGGTCCATCTGGGCTAGAGAGAGATGCTACCTCCAGATCCCCCCACCCCCCATAAATGAAGGTATGTAAGAGCTAAAGGATGGGGAGGAATTCACTGGAATGATGTCTTCTGAACAGTAACTAGCAGGTGCATCATAACCTCAAAATGGCTTTTGATAGCTTCATAAAACTTGAACAATATCGGTCAATCAACATGTCATCCTGGATTATGGAGGAGGAGCCAAAAAAGGCCTCAAAATAGAGGCAAGGCTATTTGGAAAGAAGGGGTTCAGTGGAAGGCAGATGGGGGATTTTGGACAAAAGAAAGTAATGAGAAGGGATAAATTATGATAAAAAGTAATGTAAATGTCAGAAACCTCATTGTACAATATCTAGAACATGCAAAGAAATTTAAAAAGAAAAATAGAAGCTCCCTCTAATTTACACCTCATTAAAAAACAATTCATCTGAAGGTTACCCATGGTGGTATACAGCCATAAAACCAGCACTTGGGGGTGCAGCAGATCCCAAATTTCTGGCTATCCTGGACTATAGACTGAGACTTGATCTGAAAAAATAAGGCCCATTTAAAAAGAAACTAGTAAAGAAAATTTTTTTTCAAAAGATACAAAGTGATGTTTTGAATTTCGCTGTTGGATATCTGTTAGGCCTTCCAGTTTATATGCCCTTGGGCACCATAGGAAACTCATGAAGAATTCTAATTACAAATGCCATTAGCCATAAGGATTTATGAACTCAAAGTTAGCAATATCTGAGAAAATATAAAATAACCTACATTTCATTTCAAGTGGAATATACCTTGGGATAAAGTATAAAATATTTATATATCCTATAAAGCAAAGTAAATATTGGATCTGCTTACTCTGGTCACCTTTCAAGCACTTATGGCTTCTCTTTAATAAGGTTAAAGGAGCATGTAGCATTCAGAATCTTATAGCAATCTCATAAACAGTTTAAAAAATATAATTTACACTAAAGAATTTGGTACTTAAAATCAGCAAAATATGTACATTGTGACATGTTTATGAAAGGTTAAATAAAATATGAATAAACAGATATCAGTCTGTCTGATATTCACAACTTGATAAATAGTCGTATTGTTTAGAGGTTGGTATAGTATTATTTATTATAGGTCAGTGTATATTTTTGACTGATTTCCACTAGTACAATATATACATCACTGTGATGCATTAGTGATTTTTATTTTTGACTAGTATACATTCTCATATTCTTCTCCTATAACAGCCCTGCATGTTAGCATATAACAGTTTGGCATGGGTTTCATTATTTTTCTTTCAATTTATCCTTTAGAGGAAGGTTTTTTTTCAAAATAAAAATTATACTATGATCTATCTTCCCAAATGAAAAGGAAAGGTAAATACCATTACTTCATATATGCATTGAAGGGCTGTAGAGATAGCTCAGTGATTAAAGACACTTGCTTATAAAATATGTATTGAATATTAAATAAAGAGAACCAACATAAGCAAATCATGAAAAAATGATACTGACTCCACCCATCCAAGGGGGGATTCGAACCTTAATAGACTGAAAGAAACACTAAATAAAATATTTGCTTAAATAAATGGTTAAAGACTTAATTGCTATTTTATGCATTTCAGTCATTTAAAAAAATCAGTGTCCTTGTAGAAACTTCAAATGTCACTACTTAATTATCACGGTTCACCACCATGAGGAGTAAATCTATAGCTGTATGACATATATACACTTGTTATTGCCTTCTCTCCTCTGAGATCAACTCATCAGCAAACAATAAAACAAACTTTTGCCAAGGTCAGATAAATGGTCTACAGTCATGAAACACAAATTCAGCTCATCTCTATGTCCAGCCCCATCACAAACATTATTTTTGTAATTGGGACTTTCTAGCAAAGGGGAGATATATCAAGAAAATTGCTTGAAGGCCTTTTATAGTCAAGCTGGCTTGAAAATTTGGAATCATAGCTGAGAATTATTATAAGATAATAGAAAATTATTTTAGTGCTTACAATAGTACATATGCAAAATGTGTAAGAAACATATTACGTTTGCCATCATTATTAACTTAATCATAGAAACACCAATATGTTTAAAAGGTTTTGTGTTGTTAAGAACTTTATGAAGTCCAATTTTTTACAAAAAGTGTTATGAAAGCATTTTAATTAATCTCTTCAATCCACACAAACGTTTTAATTGAAGTTAAACACAAGGAAAGCACTTCCTAAGTATAGGACTTTAAATAATTATAAATGTAATCATAAATTGGGCCACAAAGATGCCAGTAAAATCACATCTTCAGCTTATGTTCCCTGTGTGCTCAGCGCTTTCTGAAGTGGTCTTGCAAACCTCTCAGTTTGACATAGAGCCCTCTTTCATATCCAGGGTTTCTACATGTGCAAACTAAAGCAAATTTGATGCAAAACGTTTGAAAAGAAATTTCATCTGTATGTAATAAGTATACTTTTCTTTTAATTCCCTCAGTAACACATTGGAGCAACTATTTACATAACATTTACATTGTATTAAGTAATGTATAGACGATTTAAAGTATCTAGGAGGATATGTCTAGATTTATATACAAATGTTATGTTATTTTTTCTAAGAGAGTCAAACATTTATAGCAGTGTCCATAGATACCAAGTGTAATTGCTAAATTTTGTTGTCAACTTGACTTGTTAGCAATCCACAGTAATCTCGAGTATTGTGTAGCAGATTTCCTCTCAATTGAAGAGAGAGGAGGCTCAGGGGATTCAGAAAGTCATGTCAGAGGGAAACAAACATTCCTTGGAGGGCAGCAAAGGAAGGAAATTCCAGAGACTCAGTGAGTCAACAAATCTGGGAACAGGATGCAAGTCTATATAAAAGGGAAGGAAATCTCTCTCCCCTCCTGCCTGCCTCCCTGCCTCCCTGGCTTTTGGTGCTTGTGGAGTATCTCTTCCTAGGCGTTGGAAGGAAGCTTCATCCACCTTGCAGCCTGGACTGAAGACCAGCAGCTCCCCAGGAAGCCTCTAGGCCTTCAGTGCTGGATTGGGACTGCTGAGGCATCCAGCCATGTGAACTGAGTGGCTATGGGTTCCTTTGACACTCTGGCTTGCAAACTGCAATTGTGGGACTGCCTTGAGCTCATCCAATAAATCCCTTTTTTACTACAATTCATTATATCAATGTTGTTCCTCTAGAAAACCCTGACTAATACACTAAGGAAAAACTACATGCTGTTCTATTTACACTGACATTTAGCCAGGTGTGGTGAGGTACCCCATTAATTTCTGCACTGGAGAGGCAGAGATTAGGAGGATTGTCTTGAGTTCAAGGCCACTCTGAGACTGCATAATGAACTCAAGGTCAGCCTGGGCTAGAGTGAAACCCTATCTCAGAAAAACAAAACAAAATAAAACAAACCACAAAAACAAAAAAAAAAAAAACAAACAAAAAAACAACCTAACGAAACAATTATTTAGTTGTCTTTTTCCTTTTCAGAGTTGCATAAAGACTCAAAGATAGAGAAGCCTTGGATACCCTATTCAAGTCTCTGTCTTCTTCCCTCATTAGCTTCCCAAATATCCCTTTTCTATGAAAAACAAAAGGAATATCCATGTGTTTCCCTAGATCCTCTCAGAGTTAAGGATTGGTGTGTCTGTCTTTTAAAGAGGGCTCTTTAAAAGAAGAAACTGTTGACTGAAGTTCCTTTGCCCAGCGTGCACAAGGTAGCAGAGCTTAGAAAGATAATCAATTCTGACTAAGGATGATAATTTGAGCAGTGAAGGAAAATCTATGTGCATTTTTTTTTTGGAAAATCCCGAACCATCAAAAAACAAGCTATCAATTTAGAGCTTAAACTGTTGACTTTATAAGAACACATTTTAAGTACTCCATGAGCATGTCAGCATATTTCTGAGTGCAAATGGGTCACTGTGCTTGTTGTTGGGAATATAAATGTCATTAAGGTACCATTTCTGTATTGGAGGGACTCAGAGAGAAGTCTATGGTGACATTTTCTGGGACTTTTCTATTTTAGCATGCTTAAGAAGAACAAGAGGAAATGATTCAAGCTTTAACACCTGAAAGAAAAGGTGATTCTAATGGTCTACTAATTTGATATAAAATTGCATCAGCCCATCCAAAAAAATATATATTTTCAATTTACAGTCAAATAAGTGGCTTCACAGTTAAGTACCAAAGAATCAATACAAACAACCAAATATTTATCAATAAGCACTTCATGGAATTAATATGCATCATGCATATTTACAACAATGATCTGTTAATCATTATGGATGAGACCTCTATGGATTGAGCATCAGCCTTTCATATTTTATGGTTCTTTCTATGGTGTGCTCAAAGATCATCATATTCAAAGAAACTTCATCTACATATATGGATGCTCAGGTACCTATGTGATAAACTATGAAATTACATTGCTGTCCTATCTTTTCAGGGAGAAAATAGTTTTGGGATTTACTTACCAACAAGTGGGAAAAGTTGGGAGTATGAAGCAATTTAAATTTTCTCAAAGATGTGCTCCACAGTTTACATGCTATACATTTTGCTATGTAAACAAAGACATTTTCTCTATCCATATATGGAATGATATATTCATATAAATATATTCATAAGTAAATGCATATGCATATATCCACACTTACATAGTATATGTCTAATAGCATCATATTAATAATTTTCATATGGATGAGTTCAGTGGGCTTTGACATGCATAGGTAGGGTTCAGATAAAGTTTTGGTCCTTAAAATTGAACATTGAAAAATTACATTATTTATTGGTTTGATAGAGACAGACTACTTGAGGAATAAAAACACCTGAGTCAATGAAAAAACTTGGAGAGAGACAACCTGTTGATCTTCCCAAACAGTTCTCTTATTTTATCCAAGTTTCTAAACTGAGAGATTACCTGTTAATCCATTGTTTCTTTACACACAATTTCTTTCAGGTAACGAATGTTTTTACTGACTGTTTTCTTGGCTGCTGCATATTTAATGAGGCATCGATGTCTAGCAAAGTGGTACTGTTCTCCACAAAGGAGTGTGATCAGTAATAGAAAAACAAAGTAAAATGTGTTTGTCTTATAGAAAAGTTGAAAATTATCCTAGCAACTAGGTAAGACCTATTCATCCTAGATTCAAAATATTGTATATAAACCCTGATAGGTAAGGATTATGGCGATGAGAAGTTGGACAAGTGAGATCAAAGCATAGTCAAACATACGTAGTGCTTGAGACGACAACAATTATGGCATTTGAGGATTTCGGTTCAGTGTGTGCCATGGTTTGCAAGTAGTGATCCGTCAGTCCATCAAAGACTCCTGTGTTGAAGTCCTGGACCTCAGAGTGACTGTGTTGATATGTTAGGGTGTTTAAGGGAGAGGGGTATTGGGTATTAGTAGAAGGACCTTAGGTCAAGAAAACACAGCCCTTGGAGGGAACTTAATTTCTCTAGTTTCCAAATTGATAATCCAGTTTCTTTTTCTCACATGGATACCTACAATCCTTCCATCCATCCTGAAGTCCTCATGTATTTCAGTATAATAATGCAAAACAATCTATTTCAATGCAACATGACTATTTCTATAGCCAAGGATAATGGTATAAATAGCAATAAAAACAGAACTATAAATAAGATTTAGTAGGCAACTTCAGTAACTTTACATTTTAGAGTAATAGTTACCCTCAGGCATAAATGGAAGAATGACTTAATCAGCTTTGCCCTGAAATATTGACTGTTCTAAAATCAATATATGACATTACGTGTCCACTATCTAAATACCTCATATCATTTTCATGTTTCCTTTATCAAACAGGATGATCATGAAAATGCAAACTTTTGTCTTGGAAAATCCATTTTCATCTTTCTGTATTTATTGGAGCTTTAGTTTACATGATATGTGTACTATTTGAAGTCATAGATATGATTTACCATCACTTCTAAATTCAATTTAAATAGTTTCCAAAATAAATTTCCATATCTTTAATGAGTTTTGTAAATCACCTCTGAGAACACACCGACTAATATTCTTTGTGAAGCTACTGGAAGAGCAATACTCATAAAGGGAAGCTATGCTAATGAGTAAATTGCATTGGAATATTCTTTTCACTGTATGTTTTCCATTATTTTAATCAAGAAAGTGACAAAGAAAATCTCCATACTTATTGTGCAATAACAACAACAACACCTGCAGAGAAATGAGGACTCTGACAGGTAACAAATGTAAGGCATCAAGTATGCTAAAATGAGCAATATTTCATCAAGACTGAAAATTCTCAACACTGCAGGAGGATTCATCTTGTCATTCACAGCAGTTAACACATAATTATAACAAACCCTGAAGTCTGGTCAGTATTGGCACTGTCCCTTAGTTGTCTGGCATTGGTAATAACAAAAAAACTGTGATTAGAAAATATTTTTGCTTAGAGAGAATTATTAATCAGGAAAAATAATGATGAATTAGAGGAAAGAAATATGTTCTTACTAAAGTGGCATATTTTTTCTATTAATTATGCCCATTGAGACTTGCACATAAATGTCCATGCTACCATACCAGATAATTATAATGCCCCATGAATGAGAGACATTTTGAGCTTTACTCAATATGTGTTCTGGTATCAAAACGTCAGAGCTGTTTTCAAATGCCTTTATCTTTAAGGAATAGATATGGATATACCTTTAGGAACAAAGTAACTGTTTCAGAAAAATAACTTTTGAAGTATGAATGGTTCTTAATAAATTTGACATGATATATCTGCCCATTCTGCTCGATTATGCACCAGCAAACCAAGCTGTATGTCAAAAAATTCTTTAGCACCTCTCAGACAGCCTTTGTCATCCTGATGGAAAAAACAGATCTGCTATCTATGCTATATTCCTTCAAGTCATAATTTCTCAAATAGTTAAGATTAAACTGATGATCTCACAGGATCTTAGATCTATCTAACCAGTACTGAAGTATTATCCAAAATCTTTATTATTAGTGATTTATAACTGCAGACTATTACTAACTCAAAAGCCAAGCTGAATTATGGGACTATGGAAGGAAAGGAGGAATAAGGGAGTTTAGAAAGAACAGAGAGGGTGAATATGATATGGAAATTTTTAAAAATTTTTATTTATTCATTTCAAGCAGAGAGAGAGAGAGAGAGAGAGAGAGAGAGAGAGAGAGAGAGAGAGAGAGAGAGAGAGAGAGAGAGAACCAGGGCCACCACCTTGTGGGTCTGGTTTATGTGGATACTGGGGAATTGAACCCAGGGCCTTAGGCACTGGAAGTGAGTGCCTTAACTGCTGAGCCATCTCTCCAGCCCATGATATGGAAATTTTGATACAAAGAACATTGCCAAAAGTTATTTTAAAATACAAAATCTTCAAATGTACAATGTGTTAAATAGTATTAGGCATTTCCAGAGAGCCAATCCTATGTGTGTATGAGTCTGAATGGGGAAAGGACTCAAAGAGTTGTTTCGTATGCTTAAATGTATACAATTTTTGATTAATTCATATTCTAAGCATAAAATAATCACTTTTTTGAGGGTATTTTTAGCTATAGATTCTGAGATATGTTACAGGCCATGGGTAGTAAAGAGAATTAAAGTACATAAAATATTCTAGATAATTCTCTGAATTAGTGTGCATAGAGAAAGTTCTCAAAATCCATGTTCAGCCTTCCATTTTATTAAAGAGAAACTTGATTGACCTTACCAGATCTGTATATATATATATATATATATATATATATATATATATATATATATATATATATATATTATGCCGGTAGAAAATTTTTATAGTGAATCAAATTGTGATTGTCTTCATTTATAAGAGGGGATTCAGATTTTTCTCAACCTTCTAGTTTGTCAAATACTAGAGTCACAGTGAATTAGTGACTGTTACTTAGTGTAAAAGTAAATGAAGAATTAACCATTTGTCACCTGAAGTCTAGAAATGGAGGTTTCAAAATCTACTACAGAACAGGGTATCATATTAGAAAATTTTCCAGAAAATTGAATATCAAATAATGAATGTAGTTGGTGTCCTGTTCAATGTGGTTGTCATCCTATCCAATGTGGTTAGCTTTGTTCTCAAAGTTTTCTGTAATTATTCATTTGAAAAAAAATAAGATGGACCTACTAAATTTATTGCCAACAGTTTGGATCCACCTAGAAGCAATAAATTAATTCCTACAAACTTTCACCCTCCTCACTCTGTTCATCATCTACTTATTATCCCTGTCTTTTCCTGAGTCCTGTCAATGGCCAGTAACTAGTAAGATATTTCTAATTATTACCACTTTATGATTGACACACTTTGATAATCTCTTACATTGTATTCGTAGTAGTCCGTGTGCTCAATAGTATGCATTATAAATGATATTATCACTTCTAAAACCTCAGTTGCTGGTTTGAATGCTTCTCTTTCATATGCTCTTCCTTCTTCTTCAATATGCAGTATCATGTAGTATTATGGAAGGCCATTAGGTAAGGAATAGAGTCCTTAAGTCATGAAAGAAACTGAGGCCTGCCAATAATCATGGAAGTGAGTTTAGAAATCAATTCTGTAGCCCTAAGAGGGCCCAAAACCTAATTGCTAATGTGTGAGCAATCCTGAGCCAGAATCACACAACCAAGATGTTCACCAATTTCTATCAACAGAAATGGAAATAAAAGAAATACTGCCATTTTGAGTCACTAAAGATGCAGAATGCTAAAACTTGGTATTCAGCTGTAGCTAACTAATACAGAGGAGGTGGAGAACTGCTACACCACCAAACCTAAAATGTGGAAGCCTCAGAACTTAGGAGAGGAATCTGAGAAGAGCTAATTGCAGAAGACCTTGGATCTTGAGACGATGATGCAAGAAGCATACTGGTTTCTGATAAAGCAGCAAGTGAGGGCTTGGTAATAATGAATGCTATTGGGAACCTAAGAAATGGGAAATTTTCTTATGTAGTTGAAGAATATTGAATATCATTGTTGATAAGAACTACATGGAAAGAAGAGACTGTACCTGAGAGACAAAGTATTCTCACTAATGAGATCTCCAAACAGAAGGCTGCATATGTCATGTGGCTTCTTCCTCAGACTTTCAGGAGACTTTATGAGGACAGAGGATCAATAAGATGAAGAAAAAAAAAGGATAGTTAAACAACACTTGATTTTTCAAAACCTTCTTGGTCTCCACAGAGAGGATAAGATGACCTGAAGATAAATCTGATAGCATAACTGTAAACTCGTTTCAAACACCTAATGCAATCACAGATGGCATCTGCTCTGCAAGTATTAGTAGGTCAGATAAAAAGTTCTCTGAAGGAGTTGAGGTCATCCACATATTGTTTGAATAAAATAGAGCTTCAGGGACATTTATGGGCATTGACCTCTCCCATCTCAACAGAAGATGAAGAGGAAGGATGAACACAGAAGCAAATTTCAGAGCGAGCCACAGAAGAGAGATTGGCAAAGGGTTTAAAAAACTGTAAACGCATAAAAAGCTAGTTTAGACTAAAATGGATAAAAATCTTACAAAATGAAAAGAAACATGTACACACTATAAATTCCATGGACAATAGTGCTACTCATCTATAGATAATACTCCCTTTCAGGAAATATAAAATTAGATTTGTATAAGACAACACTGATAATGAATCAAGGAAATATATTTGGATGCCTGTGGAGTTACACTATATTTTAGGATCTAGCCTATATCTAATCTGTCATGGTCTCCCAGGCATAAGGAGGCATACAACTTTTCCCTCCATGTATGATGTGTGTGCATAAGTAATTTCACCCCCACAAAGAGCTGATTTAGGGGATGGAATTGTGGAATTTGAACTGATGCTTTGGCAGGAATATGATTTCCTTGTCAATCATCATCAATAAATTTTAGGAAATGTGATTTCCAGCAGCAAGGTGGACCTCCAGGTATTCTTGACATGTTGTCTTTACAGCATTGTAATAGGTCCTCTCTGATTTTTAGAGACAAAAAGCATATTAACGAAGTGATAAAATCACACTTCTGAGGGAAGGTTATAAAAGGCATAAGCTTCTATTTCTGGTACTCTTTGTTCTCATTATTTCTCCCTCTTGGATCCTTTGCTCTCAGGAAGTGAATTTATAAGGGTCCATGGCCAGAATATGGTAAGGAGGGGAGCCATCCAATGAGGAATAGGAAAACAATTCATGCTTACTGATAACATCATAAGTGAATTTGGAAGTACATTCTCCAGCCCTAGTTGTGTTATATGATGATTTCAGCACTGAACAACAGTGTTACTAAATCTTCTGAGAAAATGTGGGTCATATCCACCTTGATGACTCATTTCTGGCTCATAAAAATAATGCAATAGTAGACTACTAAGTTTGAGAGACATTTGTTATCTGCTAATTGATAATTAATACACTATCCTTAATTGTTTGAAATGTCCTTTTTATTAATAGGAAAATTTTTTGAAATTTTTGGTGTTTCACCTTATATTACAGGCAAGGTAAGTTCTGGGAGGAGTTAACCAGAGGAGACACTCCAAGTCCCAATCTGAAGTCTCTCCAAGGTACTTAAATCCTTTACAAAGAACTCTCCAGCATGCTTTAGACTCTGTCCTTGGATATGAAGGAGAGTCTGATAAAGACATAGTTGAGTCTTCTCTGACATAACTGCCATTAACTTAGAACAGATTCTATTATACCCAGTATCTCCACATATTTGTGATCAAATATGAAATGTTATCCTGTGAATGTATTTTAGTCTTTCCCAAGAGATTTAGTTCCTTCACTGAATTGATCAAAATCGCCTGTTGTGACCCTGGATGGAGTTGGAATCCTGGAAGTGGCGTTATGCTATAACTTCAAGACTAATGATTTAAGAAATATTAAAACTGAAGTCTGAGTAAATTTTATGATGGTTACACATTGGTTCCTATATTAAGAAATCAAGTATGTTTCTGAGAAGATAAATTTATGTTGTAGTTAACTTCTTTTTGCTGAGACAAAGCACCTGATCAAAAGCAGTTGATGGGAAGACTTTTTATTTTGGTTTATAATCTCAAGGAGAAGCTTCATGATAGCAGGAGAAAGCATGGCATGAGCAGAGGCTGGACATTCTTTTTGCCACAGCAGGTGGAATACAGTAGCAGGAGAGTGAGCAGATCTCTGATAAGGGCCAGCTGGCTATAACACTCCTAACCTGGCCCCCAATAACACACCTCCTCCAGCAAGGCACCACCTCTGAAGTTCCCACTGGGAACCAAGCATTCAGAATACATGAGTTCATGGTGGGCATCTGATTCAAACCACTACATCCTGGTGTGAATGCCTGTGTTGTTTTGAAAGGTGAACATTTATGTAATAGCAGTATTTGCCATAGGCTTTGTCTAGAACAGTGAGAAAAAAAGGTGAGTAGGTGAAATAATGAATGTAAAAAATAGGAAATGGCTCACAATGAGAGTGAGAGTGAGAGCAAGAGAGAGAGAGAAAGAGAGAGATTATATGGAAATTTGGAAGGACATAAAATGATTTTAACGTTTTTATTGGCTTAAAATTATATATATTAACACAATATGCTCAGTATCATAGGTTCTTAGAAAAAGCCATTGAATCCATGATGACATTCCCTCTTATGCATTAATTATTCTCCCCCCATGACTCTTATATTCTTTCCACCCTCTTCCACAAATTTCCCTGAGTCATAGTGGG
Source organism: Zapus hudsonius (assembly GCA_004024765.1). Classification (NCBI taxonomy): domain Eukaryota; kingdom Metazoa; phylum Chordata; class Mammalia; order Rodentia; family Dipodidae; genus Zapus; species Zapus hudsonius. The sequence goes on from PVHP010012768.1 coordinate 16,120, forward strand.
TGAGTTTATATTTTGCATAATTATTGGGTTTTTAAGAGTCTGTAGATTTGTATTTTGGACAATTTTGGGCATCCTTGGTGCCTCTCTCTATTGTCCTTCCCCAGGTTATCTGCCTTGCTGTGAGAATAGCTCTCTTGCTCACCATCTCACTTCCTTAGAGGTTACATCAGGGCTCTAAATCGTGAGTTTGAGGTGAATTGTAAAAAGTGTCAAATGTTTTTGATCAGGAATGTTAAAATCAATTTCACTCCTACTTGAAGATAATAGGAAAGCCCATTTTATATACCACTTTCACATGCTGCTTCGCTTTTCCTGCATGTGCTTTGTGATACACATGTTGCTATGGATGATCTCTATGCAAGGTCCATAGACCCGAATTCCAGTCTTGTTCTTTGCTGTTCCATTCATATGTGCCTAATGTGTAAGTTGATTCTCTTAAGGCTTTATATTTTAGTAAGCACATCTAAGCATCTTCTGTCTTGACTTTGGAAGAAATAGCTTAGCAATTAGAGCTTTAGATTTATCAATAGAAAAAGTGGAGAAATTACAATTTTTTGCATTGAGTTTTCAAAGCAAACTCTTATTTCTTATAAATCCCCTAAACCATAAAGCAAGTATACTCTGTACTGTTACATCCAAATGCTGAAATAATTATTTTTAAAAGAATAAAAGTTCACGCTAAAAGGGCAAAGTAATTAAGATAAGAAAAGCAAGATGAAAGCTGGCATTGGGAGAAGGGTGGTGAGATGAATGGTGCTGGGGAAGGAGAGCTGGGAATACAATGAGACTGCAGAAGTGGGTGAGGCTGCAGCTGTGAATGACAGTACAACACAGATATGAGTCTTGAGGTAACAGTGGTTCACCTTGGCCTTGGGTATTATGAGTTAGTACTCCTTGATGCTAGCCACAGAAGAGCCAGGGTGGGTTGTCATTACTGGAGAAATTTAACATCAAAGGAATGAGAAAGCCATCATTTTGATCTTGGAATTGTGATAGACCCACTATTCATATATTTTTCTAGTCCAAAACAAATGATAGTTACTTTCATATCTAGAAACAATATGTTCCACTGATTTGCATGCTGGCCATAAATCCAGTATTTTCTGTCCTATTTCAGAAATTATCATAGGAATAGAAGTGAATGAGAATAACTTTTGAGGTCTCTTGTACTAATTTGTTACAAAAAGGAATGATCTTTTAGCATCCATCCCATTACCACTTATATTCACATCTTCCAGATCTACATCACTATAGAAATACCAGATGTATCAGCCTTCAAGACACAAGAAAGGCAATTCTCTTGAGAGGGTTTCCAAAGAACTTGACAGTCCGAAGGAACAAAGAAGCACCCCAGAATTCTGACCTCTATAGTAGTAAAAGCAGAGAAACTTTAGGAGGAAGCCATGCTTGGTGTCTCAGACTTAACTACAGCACCTGGGAGCTGAAATAGGAGGATTACCAGAAGTCTAATGCCACCCTGCGCTACAGAGTTAGACCCTGCCTAATAACAGAAAGAAATTCCAGTAGGAAATTAACATCATGTAAATGAAGGCTTTTCTCAAATCATGCATATGGCATTGATTCAGCCTGGCTGGATCAGTGCAGGCTGGAAATATTACTTCATTATCTTCCAGAGGTTTTGAGTAACGAGAAAATTCTATGAAGGAAAGCATTAAGCAAATATCTACAATCATGAATTCAATAAATACATCAGAATGAAACTGGCCATGGAGTCCACAGCTCAGTGGGACTGGCACATGGCAGAAAATGAGACCTCAGATTTTAAAAAATAATTTTATTTATTTATTTGCAAGGGGAGAGGGAGAGAGAGAGAGAGAGAGAGAGAGAGAGAGAGAGAGAGAGAGAGAGAGAGAGAGAGAGAGAGAGAGAGAGAATACATAGAGAATGAGCACACCAGGGCCTCCAGCTGCTGCAAAGTCCATATGCATGCACCACCCTGCACTTCTGGCTTTGCTTGGGTGCTGGGGAATCTGACTCTGGTCAGCCTTAACCACTTAAACCATCTCTACAGCCCAGAGACCTCAGATTCTTAAGACTGGATATAAACAACCTAAAACTGGATATAAGCAAACTATTCATTTGAAAAATGGGGAAATCAAGCTCTTTCTCCCTTATAATAGATTTAGAAAGGTGATTACATCAAAGACCAAAACCTAGGCTCTAGAATGGCTTGGCCACTTATTTACTTAATACATGAAGTGATTTAAATTCTCTTCCTCATTCTCCTGCACAGTAACAATTGGCTGCTTTACATCCTACTATTTATTTCTAGGTGCTTAACCCAATGCCATGCCTTAAGCACAAGGAGCATTCAGTAAATGATCGTGGTGGCATTAACACACCATCCCCCCCATGCTAACATGTATGTCTCTTGTGCCCAATACTCTTCTTAAATCTCCTTCCAAATACTAATGGAAGCATTACTTGTTGCCCTTTTATGCATGGTATGTGTTAATTCCATATATTTTTCCTATATTCCATATCGTTGCCGGAGTATCCATTATTCCCTCTGATATCTTTCTGACAAAATTGGTGTGTAACATCAAATAACACTCTGAGCAGTTCATTCGTTTCTACCAGTGTTCCTCCAATGATAATTGCTTAGCATTCCAATTCATCAGTGTTAAAGATAATTTCCTCCCCTCATGAAATATTAACATTCTTTTTTCGTGTGTGACTAAGAATTGTCTTCAAGCAACTTCTTCCTGTCATTAATTAAAATAATGAGTAGTGTAATATTAAATGTGTAATTCTCTGACAAGCACTCAAGTGTTTGCTGAGAAGTCCCACTCTACACAAAACATCTGGAAAATAATATGGTAAATTAAAAAGCTGATACTTTTAATAGACTACAGGGTAATCCCCAAGTCTAGGTAGGCAAAGTGCCAAATTGGCACAGTTCTGGATCTTGGCGTGGGGCCATGGTTTCTTCATTTTTCTTTCTTGATATGCTCTATGAAGATTTTTACAGCCCCTCTCCATGCTCACTGCACTACTTATCAGACAAGAAAATTCCAACACAAGTTAGCTTTTTTGCCTGCGACAGACAGTGTCTCAGGCAGACTAAGGTATCATAAATATTTTAGTTTTTCTGATAGGCTTGGGGACAACTACAGTTAGTAAAAATAGTTGTATGACTCCTGCCCCGGCAGTAAAAGTAAATTGCTCCCTTTCATTGGTTTTATGTCCTCTGCTAGGTGCATTTTAATGGGTACTCAGTCCTCTTCAAGAAACTGAAGTCCTTTCCTTACTTACTTTTCCTCTTTCTTGACTTTGTGCTTTCGGGGTGTTGAAAACTATATTAAGAGCTTGAGGCTTTAAAGCTCAGTCATCCAGCACTTTGTGAAATGAGTTATCTGATTTTCCTAGGACTTTGCTCTTCTGATTACAACTGTTCCCTGACATGTAATGATCTGCAGTTTACAAAAGACTATCATAGTCCTAACACCTTTCATCTTCAGATGTCCACAAATGAGGATTAACTGTCATGTTTTCTATTCAGCAAAATAATAATACCCAGAGAGTACATCAGTTATTTTCTCATACTGGGATGAAATACCCTACCAGAAGCAGTTTTGGGAGGCAGTTTATATCAGCTTATAGGTCCAGAGGGAAGGGTCAATTATGGAGGGGAAAGCATGTCAGGAGAGGAAACGGCCATGACATGGTCACATCAACAGGGACGAAGTAGAGAGATGAAAAACACTAAGAATATGTCAAGGCCCAGACCCAATGTAGTGGCACAATTCCTTCAGCAAGGTTCTACCTCTTAGAGGCTCCCCCCCACCTTCCCAAAGAGTGCCACCAACTGGGGTTAAGTGTTCAGACACAGGAATCTAGGGATTCATTTTACATTCAAACCACCACAAAATGCTAAGTGGTTCTTCTCAAAATGGAGGGACAGAAAATATACTTTTGAAAGAAAACATTGCATAATGATAATTATTCTATATTAATGGTTACACATAAATGGTAAAACAAAGAAATAAATTTGTTTTCAGTTTTGTTTTTGACCCTTTATCTGGAAAGCCTAGTATCATAAAATACAACTGGGAAGAAGCGAAACTACTGTATGAAAAGTCTTTCGGATCATATTCAGATATTTCTGACTCTTTGAGTCCTTGATAAAATATTTTAAGGAACTCTTTCTATCAAATAAAAATAATTTCATATGACTCAAAATTCCCATAATATTCCCCACTCTTGTGTGTGGATCACTTCCTGCTTCACAGTTTTCATTTCTTATGGCTGTATGTTATCCACTCTCTATCTAGAAATCCCTGAGAATATTTGATTAATTTGTCTGAGAAGATTCCAGAGTACCTTGCACTGTACGCTGTGAACCTTGTGTGTTTCCTTAATACAGAAGGTGTGCATGAAGCATCTAACAACACATGTATCTGTTTCCTTTTATTCTCAGGTGATCCAGAAGGGAGGAGGAGCACGAGGTAGGAGGGCTGACTCCCAAAGTAGTTTCTGTGCTGTGCATCACGACATCTAGAGGAATGGAAACTCACTAGCAGTTGAATCCGTCTATGAAGGCACAAACCACATTTTTTTCCTTAGATAAGAGACAGGAAAAGGGTCAATATTTTTTCTAACATTAGTATTACATTCATTCATCATCTCTGTGATAGTACCGAAGTCATCTATGAAACAATTTAGTGCATGGATGAAGTGTACCTTCCAACCTTTATGTGTATACTTTATCTGAAGCCATCAATCAGCTGTGTTGCCACCATAAGTGCCCCTTGATCCCTGCAACTACCATTCAAATTACCCTTCCTGTTGCCCTCAATGGCCTACTGATAACATACATTTGATGGAGTCACTTCTTTTCTCAAACCTCTCTTGTATTAGGTGCTTCCTGTGCACAGGACTTCATTTCAATTTAATGAACTTTGCATTCTTATATACCTTCATTATCCAGTCAGGGCAATAAGAGTTTGAGTGAATTGCCTAAAATCCAAACTAGTGAGCCATAGTGGCCGAGCTCTATTTTCAAGCAGTCTTGCTGCAAGCCATTTTCTTTGTGCTCTGCTACAGAGGTGAAGCAGCATATTAGTTTAATGCCTTAGCCTCTTCCACAAATCCACTCTACCTTCATGCCAAGAAGGGTTAAAAGGCACCATTTCCTTGTCAATCACAGAAAGCCATATCATTTCCTAAAATTTATTGATGATGCAATTCTGTATCTCCATTTTTCTTGCCAAAGTGTCTCTTGCTCCAACTTTCAGCATGACAGAATTGATTCTTCCCACTCTTGCTGGGTCTACGTAAGTATGGATACATATGCAATTTTCTGTTCAGGAGTTTGGCTGAATCTTGGTATCCAAAGAAATTGACTAACCTCCTCCTTGTAAATTCTTATTTATTTTTGTATTTCCAACTCACACTATGATGCACAGATATGGGCCAAACTACAAAGAATTCCTGTCATCAAGACTAAAACACATTCTTAAACAAAGCCACAAAACCATCCCACAAGGGCTGGTGAAATAGCTGAGTAGGTGAAAACCTGAATTCAATACCCAGGACTGATGTTTTATTATTTTTAAAATTTATTTTATTTATTCATTTTTCAAGGAGAGAGAGAGAAAAAGAGAGAGAGAGAGAGAATGCACCAGAGTCACCATCTTGTGGGTCTGGCTTATGTGGGTCCTGGAGAATTGAACCCAGGGCCTTAGGCACTGGAGGCAAGTGCCTTAACTGCTGAGCCATCTCTCCAGCCCATGGACCGATGTTTTTTAAAAAGGCCAAACATGATATAGCATGCTTATAATGTGAGGGCTAGGAAGACCAAGACAGGAAGATCCTCAGAACACTCTATGTAGGCAGTCTCGCCTAAAGAATGATATTCAGGAGAGTGAGACAGCTTTTCTCAAAAAAAAAAAAAAAAAGGTAAACAGTGCCAGAAAAAACAACACCTGACCCTGTGGCCTACACATGCACATGAACATACACATACAAAGCAATAATAATACAAATTATTCTCTATGATAAGAATAAATAATAATAATAGCAATTAATAATAATAATAATCCTCTCATCTTTCATGACAAGACACACACCATGTGGTTTTTCTGTGCTTCCTCTCTCTCTGTTGTCATACTGTTGACAAACATATTTTCCTTGTAATTTAAGTCTAGTATAATTGAAAATTTTTTTGACAACAGACATTGTGACTTTATTTTTCCCCACATTGGAATATCTTTGAGAAGTAAATATTCTCAAAAATTATAGATAAAATTGAGCACCATTGTTACTTAATATCGTATTTCATGTCTCTACAATTGTATATCACAAGCCTCACTAGTTTATGAACTTGTGAGAAAAAACCTTGATTCTTAGTGATCAGTTTCTTTATAGTATACTGAATAGCACCAGGTTTTCATATAGCAATTGGGTTAAGGGCTTATCACTATAGGTCCTCTCTTGGTTTCTTGGCTTCTAGTTTGGTGATGTGTTAGAAATTAAGTCATACTGATATATAATAAGACATTTGCTGATGTTCTGCCCTAAGGTTTTTGCCTGAAACAGTTTTTGTTGGAAAAAAATTGTACCATTTATGCACAGAGGAGGGAATTAAGTAAAATAAGAGAGATATTTGCTGTAGGAAATACACAAAATTCAAAATTATGAATGTTAAAATCCAGCCCAGATAGGGCCTTGTATTAGTTGAGAGATTTTAGGGCCGAAAGTCATCATTTCTGAGAATGTATTCATGACGTAACCATAGAATATTTAAACAAAAAGGAAATATAGATAACTTCTAATCTTTATTTGGTATACCAGGAGAGAGTGAGAAAGATTGAAAGATTGACAGCACTTTATACAGAAAACAAATGTTTGTTAGTTATTTACAGTAGGAATGGAAATGTGAATCAATCTCATAAAAAAAAAGAACAAAAATGACAAATGAAAACGAGTCAAATAAAAGCTTTATTTCCTGACTCAGTTCATGTATGCAAGAGAACATCTTACAATGAAACGCTGAATAGTTCAACATCTATAAACTTATTCGGAATTGGAGCCTTTTAAAATGCAGTCTCCCAGAGACCTCATGGATCTCATTCCGTCTGTCTCTGCTGAATATGACCAAATCTTTAAAATGATGCATCAGTGCTCCGTATTCCCTGATTGACTGCCAGTAACAGCACTTGCTGTCAATCAGAACATTTAGAATTTTGTATGTTTAAGTGCCAGTTAAAATTTTTCGATATTGTTCTCCTAAATAGGCACAAATCCATGGTGTTAGCACTCCACAGAAAAATCTATGAAATGCATAATCTCCCTTTCAATTCCTTTTATGGAATTTTATTCCTTTTTCATCTAAGTCAAGTGCCACAGTCTTTTGTTTTTAAAGGCTCAAAGGGGATTTCATGGTGTGGGAGAATGCTAACTTCAGCTGAAAAGTTAAAGAGATTATTGTCAGTTCCTGTGGGGAAATGCAAGCTTGTAAATGAGATGCAGCATACAGAAACCCCAGTCATGACGATGCTCTAAGAGGAAGAACACAGATATGAAGTCAAATCCTATTCAGATTATTGACTGATTTCTCAAATGGACACCCACAAGGAGTTTCATGTAAAAGTAGCAGTTATAACAGAAGACCTGAGCAGTTTCAGCACATGACATACCAAAACATAAAGCTTGATTCAAGTACACTTAACTGGTTAAATAATCAACTATGCTTCAGAGGGCTGTTATAGAATCTGCTGCCTCTAAAATGTATTATTCACCATGTTCAGTGAGCAATTAAAACATATGAGTACAAAGGATAATCAAGAGAAAAACCAGTAAGTAAAAGCTGACTGAAGATAATGCAGAAATTGTAAATTGCGGAAAACACTTTTGACATAAATTATAAATATACTAACAGATTTAACAAATATGATCTTGATAAATGGACACAAGGAAAATCTTGGCAGTGAAATGAAAACAATTTTTAATATTTAGTCCAATATTTGAGATGAGTATTTCATTTGAATGGCTTAACAGTGCAGTCAGTAGACGAAAATGTCAGTGACTCTCAAGAGAAATCAATGAGATTTATCAACTTAATAAAGATAAAAATTGATTAGACATGAATAAATTCTCAATGATATATGGCATAATGCCCAAACATCTAGTGCAGAGGGAAAGAAAAAGAGAAGGGAGAAAACTGTGAAGAAATGATGAAAAAGTAGACCCAAAATATACACACACATTTTTCTGTTCTTCCCACTGAAAGAGATAAAACACAATTAAATAACCCTAACAAAGAGCATAAAGCACTCAGATCTTAATTTCTAAATACACATTTTTAAGGTGATTTATAGTGGCTTGAGGAGGGCTGAATACATGGCTGACTCAGACAACATTAAGAATAAATTTGATGCAAATCCATGTGTGGTGGCTCAAAGCCTATAATCCTAGCACTCGGGAGGCTGGTAGGATAATCACCATGAGTTCCCGACCAGCCTGGGCTTGAGTGAGATATATAAAATAAATAAATGAATAAACTTGATGCACCTGATATGCATTAAAGAATTGTAAGGGAGGCTGGGGAGATGTCTCAGGGAGTAAGAGACTTTGCTGTACAATCATGAAGATCTCAGAGGACATGATTCTCTCTGAGTTTGATTCTCCAGCACCCACTTATACTTCTAGGCATAGCCACATATGCCTAAAACAGTCTTAAAGGGAAAAGAGATAAGAAAATTATTAGGGCTCACAATCATAGTGGCTCCGAGTTCAGAGAGAGACTCTGCTTCAGTGAAATTCATGGATGATCAATGGAGGAAGACAGCTGATGTTCTCCTTTGTCACTCACATATGTGCATGGGGTGCAAGCATCTGCATGAACACATGCAAGCACTGCACACATCATACCACACAGATCACAAACCACACACACAAACACACCCAGATGGCAGATACATATGTAAAAACAACAGCAAAATAATTGCATAAGAAAATATATAAAGGTTTATTTTACCATTACAGGGAAAATTTTACAAAATTAATTTTACTTGCAAGCAGAGAGAGAAAGAAAGAGAAAGCACACCAGGGCTTTCAGCCATTGCAAATGAACCCCATATGTATGCACCACCTACTGCATCAGGCTCTATGTGGGTACTGGGGAATCCAACCCAGGTCATTAGGCTTTACAGACAAGCACCTTAACTTCTGAGCCATCTTGCCAGCCCACAAAATTAATTTTAAACAAAACAAATACACACACTCAGTCGCACATGTACATGTACATAAAGTTAAAATCAGTGATAAATAAATGTATGAAAGGAATTTGAGAATGGAAAGATGTTTATCACAGTCCTTTGGGGAGCATGATTAGTTACAAGCTAATGGAGGCTTAAGAAATATTCTAACTAACCAGTTTATTCTAAATGAACTAGACAGAAAACACTCAAAATATTTGGCTAAGTCTGCTAGCTTAGCACTATGGTTCAGAGAATGGCATTGGCAGACAAAAGTACATGAAATTGAATCCTGGCTCTGCTGCTGGCTTGTTCAGGGACCTAAATCCAGTTCTTTGTTCTTTATAATTGTGTGCTCATTTGTAGAATTAGAATAACCAAAATAAGATAATAGAGTTGTGTGGGAATTGAGTATAATAGTAGACACAAGGGTACTGAAAAATACCTGTCATTTGCAATGTGTTGTGTTGTTATATGAATGTTTATTACAGCTGTACATCCATGTCTTACAGAGATGCCTCATGAACCATGATGTATCAAGAACTGTGAATGACAGTGTAATCTTAGCTCCAAGGTAAGTTAACAATCCAGAGGGTGATTGCTAAATAGGTAACCTGATACAAGTGACATAACTTCTCTGAGCCTCATTTCCTCTATTTTCAATGTGAAGCTAATGGAAAGATGAGAGAGAGAAAAGTTGGAAAAGAAGGAAGGGAAGAAGAGAAAGAAGTGAGGTGTGATGTCTCCACTCTCTCAGTGAAAAGAGAAAACAGATTGAAACAGTGGAGAAAGAAAATGAATGGGCTGTTGAGAAATGAGAGACTGGGAAGGACAGGGAGCAAGTTAACCATGTTTTAAAAATACATTTTCTGAGTAGTTTTCAATTTGAAGCATTTATATTGTTGGAAAATAAGCTACTTTTCACATGCCACTCTATTATGCTCAATCTTGAACAAAGAATTGTGTTAAATGGGTTAAAGGAATTGATGAACATGCCACCTTCTCTGTCATTATAAAATGTTATGTTATTTTATTTTGAAAATTGCACATATGTATATAATGTATTTTATTATATCCACCCTCCCAACTCCATTACTCCTTCTTATCCCCTTCCCAACATACTCTTTCTTTACCACACTTCTTCCCAACTAATCCCCTTCCTACTTTTGTAAAAATTTATTTATTTATTATCTGTGGGGGATGCCCCCCACTGAGCTAAATTTAATTTTTTTCACATGAGTAAGGGTGGGAGGTTGTGTACTGAAGTAAGGCAACTTAGCAATAGAAAGTCTTGAAATGCTAAGAAAACATCATACTTTTGAATAATCCATGGTTCAAAGAAGTCTCAAAGGAATTAAAACACTATTGAATCGAATGAAAAGCAAATACAATAGATCATTATGGGATAGAGTTAAAACATTGCTGTTAAGAAAATCAAGCATAACAAATCTATGCATACAAAGGAACAATAAGTGTCTTAAATGAGTATTTAAAGTCCCTACAGAAGAAGGTATGAGAAAAACAAAGTACAAGGCTCCAACTCTTTTTAATTTGTTCTAGGAAATAGAAGTTAGAAATTAAAAAAAGACTTCATAATTTATTTTCTGGAGTTAATATCAATTCAACTTCCTGTTCTGAAAAAAAACAACTCACAGTGCAAAAATGATGATGAGGAAGAGGGAAGAGAATCTGCAAACCAGTACCAATAACAACAACAACAACAGGAATGGTAGTAGGTTTTTCAAGAGGACCAGAGCTCATTGTGTGTGTGTGTGTGTGTGTGTGTGTGTGTGTGTGTGTGTGTGTGTGTGTGTAGGGTGGGAATTGACTTGCATGATTATAAAACTGTCTTATGATATGTTGTCAACTGCAAACTGGAGAACTAGAAGAGCCAATATAACTAACCTAAATTTAAAACCAGAGACCAGAAGTATCACTGTCTAGAAGTAGAAAGGGGCTATTTCAGTTCAGAAGAGGGAGTAGAGATTATTTCTTCCTCTGCTTTTGTACTGTTTTTAAAAACTCAGCAGATTGAACTATGCCCACATTTGAGAGAGGCCTATCTAACATTACCAGTTCAACAATTCAAATGCTAAGCTCCTCTGAAAACGTCCTCTCTGACACACCATGAAATGTTTGACCCTCCGAGCATCACTTAGTTCAGCTTACTTGAAAAGAAAACCATCATCACTATTATAAATCAATGCACCTCATAAATATAGACATAAAAATATTTAACAATACATTAGTGAACTAAATTGGAACTATGAAAGAAATTATATGACATAGACAATGATAAAAGGCTGATTCAGTATTTGAAAATGAAACAAAATTAGCCATGGTAGCCCATGGCTGTAATCTTTGAAATAGACAGGCTGAATCTAAAGGATAGTGAGATGCTTATGAATGAATGAAAGAAAGAGAGAGAGAGAGAAATGGAGAGAAGGAGGATGGGAGGCGAAGGGAAGGACAACAAAAAGCAAATAGAAAATTAAAACACTGTAGCCTATCAAATGACAGGCTAGCCAGAAAGTAATTCAATCAGTGAATTGAGTTAAAATCAGTGAAAAGAGTTAAAATTTTAAGAAATTCAACATCTGTCCATGGTTAAAAATGTACATCTATCAAGAAAAGAGGAATATAGGTTGCCCTCTCGAAAATGATGAGGAACATACTTGATGGTGAGTAACTATCTACTCTTTCTTTGTAAGAATAAAAAAACATGATAAGGGTGTTCTTACCATTCTTATTCAACATATTTCTGACCAACACAATAAGGCAAGAAATAGATAAAAGTAAAAATAGAAATTAGAAAGAAAGAAGTCAGACACTTGAAAATGGCACGTTTGTTTACATAGAACACTTAACTGAATCTATGTGATGCCTCCTGTATCTATTTCATTGCTTATCAAGCTCACAAGATAAAAAATGATAGAAAGTTCAATTGAACTATCTTACATTAGTAATGAATCAGGAACAATATAGTTTAAAGTACAATATAATTTACTATGATTTATAATTATTCATAGAAAACAAACCCTTAGTTTAAATGTACCACAACATGCATAGAACTTACTTGAGGAAAACTACAAAACACTGAGCAAAGAGATACAGTGATACCTAAATAGACAAGTCATACCACATTTATGGATTATAAGATGCAATACAGCAAAGAGGCTGATTCTTGCTATCAAAATCCTACAAGAATTTTTGCATGATATAGGCAGTTATCAAAATTTTGATGGAAAGATAGAGAAATTAAAAAATAGAATTTTTAATAAAAAATATAGTAGAATCGTTTCATTTACTCAATTTCAAGATTTTGTTATAGTAACCAAAACAGTTTGTAATTTGCTAAGGGGTGACACATAAACGTATGGAATCAAATAGACAAATCAGTAATAGACCCTAACAAATAATCATAGAACAGCAGGCCAATGGGTTAAAGATAGTTGAATCAAACAGTATTATCAGAGCAACTGACCATCTAAGAAGGGTTAATGAACTCCAACTCATCTCATGCCTTATACAAAATTAACTCAAAATGAATCACAGATTAAAAGTAAAATCTTTAAGATAAACCATAGTCCTTTGAGAAATATAAGAGAAAATATTTGAGATATAGAGTTGGACTGGTTCTTAAACAACACCCCCAAATCTCACCCATAAAAGAAAAAAATGATAGATTAGATTCAAAAGATTTTGGGGTTTGCAACAAAGTCTACTAAACTGATAAAAAGAAAAACCCAGAATGGGAGAAAATAATTTCAATTCACATATTCAATAAAAGTGTTGAATCTAGAAAATACAAAGCAATACAATCTCAACAGTTAAAGGGTCCAATTAGAGATGGGTAAATGGCATGTAGAGATGTTTCACCTGGGGGATACGAACGGCAAATACGCACATGGAGAATGTTTAAGCAGTTAGTCATTGAGGAAGTACGTGTAAATACCACAATGAGAGCTCTCTATAAACCTTTAAGAATGCTTGAAATGAAACTATTGAAAATACCAAATGTTGTAGAGTATGTAGAGAAAAATGGATCACTAATACACTGCTGGGGAGAATACAAAATTGCATTTTTATTTTGGAAAAGGTTGGAAAGTTCTTAAAGTCTAAGCACACAGCTATCATAAAACCCAGCAACTTTACTCTTGGTTCACTTTATCATAGAATGATGAAAATGTGTGTTTACATAAAACCTGTATAAAATGTACAGTAACTTTATTTGTAATAATCTGCAAATGGGGAATGATCCAAATACTGTTCATTGGATGAGTACACTGTGGCATGAGAGGGTCATGGTATATAATTGAGCAATAAAGCAGAATCAATGAAATATAGATATGAACAACAAAAGGCATACATCTCTATGCATCTGATGGCTAAACCTAACACACAATGCATGCTACGCAAATGCTCTACCACTGTGCTATACCCTCAACGCTAGACAATGATTGTTAAGGATAAAAAAGTCAATTGTAAGAGGTTATTTCCTGAGAGATTGTTGAAATGAAAAAATTACAGAAAAAAGTAAAGAAATGATCAGTTTCCCGGATTAGCAGGGGTGGTATTGTGACAGAAGTGACAAAGGGAAGGATGCTGCATTCTTGGGAACATTCTGCACCTTTTTTGCTGCAATGTCTGTATAACTCTACAGATTTGAAAGTCATCATCTCAGAGTGAAACTGAGTGACTGATAGAAAAGATTTCTCTAGTATTTGCTACAACTGAACATGAACTTACTTCTAAATAAGAAGTTAAACAATCTGAAAAGCGGGGAGCTTTGAAGAAAGTACAGATTTCAGTGAACTGTTTCACATATTGACATTGATGAATAAGTTTTGAAGTGTAAGCCCAATTTATGTGCTGTGTTAATAAAAGAGACAATGGGTAGTGTGTCTGGCAACTCTGCTGAAACTTGCAAAGCAGGAGGGGAGGTATTCAGTAGTAGAGGGCTTCAGTAGCAGGTTGAAGACCTCAGGTTCAATCCTCAGCATCATAAGTAAAGAAATAATAGTAATAAAAAGTCTCTCATAAAGAAATAACTTATTATATATTTAAGTATATGTAAAATCACATGAGAAAATATGCAGATTCACATTAATTGTTGTGACCTTCTAAAAATATTAACATGAAAGTTTTTTTAGTGATATAACAATTTAGAAAATCTATAAAAGAAGCAAAGGGAAAAAGAAAATAATACAAAATACCAAAATTTATACTTACATAGTTTTTAGAGCAGTTGCAAATAGTGTGTAGCTGACATTCTATGTTCTTATTTCATTAAAGAGAGTCAGAGATGCAAAATGAACCCATGAAAGGTCTGAAAGATCAATGGAGACAGACGCCAGTGATACCCAACACAACCCAAAGCAGAAGTCCAGAGACAATTAAGTTCTGAACAAAAAAGCAGACTTAAAACTGACCCACCATGACTCAGGGAACTGAGTGGAAGAGGGGGCGGAAAGAATGTAAGAGTCATGGTGGGGGAGAATATCCAGAGACATCACCCCCCTCAGCAACAACGCACAAACAGGGAAGAAAAAAGGGAAAACTGTCTCCCTTTGGTGCAGTTCATAACCCCCTAGCCTATGGACAGATCCACAATGTGCACCAAGGAAGGACCCCAGTGGGTAGGAGACAGAGAGGAGGGAAACAGGGACACCTTCACAAGATTTGCTCATTCAATGTATATACTTATTCATAATAAAGATATTAATTTAAAAAGATCTATGAAATAAATTGTGCTGTATGTGTACATTGGAAATTTTATGTATATGTGTGCACTACATGTGTACTCATGTATTTATAATAATGAGATAATTGATATTCAATAGAAGTTTTTCAAAAGTTTATAATACTGATAATAATACTGATAACTGATATTACTATTTAAAGATATTAATATATATGAACATACATGTATATATGATTATGCTTTTAAAAGATCATATGGAGAGTCTTAATCAGGCCTTTCAGCCTAAATACACCAACACAGCTGACACACGAAAGGTATAAAATTAATATTTATTGAACTAACATCAGCTTACCCGTTCATGACTTTGTTCTGAAAGCAGAGCTCATTCTACACTGTATCTGTGATTCTGAGTGTGGCTGAAAAAAAAAGTTTTCTTGGTTTTCTCCGTTGTCTTTTGAACATGTCTTATACATAGTGTGCTTTAAGCATGAGTTAGAAAACAGGTCTTTTCTCTGTGTGGAACCTCTCTATTCCTTACCAGATCTCACCACTTCGGATTTAAGGCTACAAAACTTGGCAACTTTCATTCACAGCTTTGAATGATTTAGAATTCTGTTTTGCATTTCAGTTTTGTATGAACCCATATGGCAAAGCCAAAAACTCCAAACCAATCTGATCAATTCTATCTTGCACTAACCATGCCCTGTGGCTTGGGAAAATCTCTGCAAGCTTTGTGCTCCTTACTTCCTCCCATTCCATGAGTGATAGAGTGGCTGAACCTTCATCTTCAGAACTGGACAGTTCTCACAGCTGTCTCTGAAATAGAAGCAGAGTCTGGGATGTTCTTTACTTATTAGCAAGTCTGCAGACAGTATACCAATGAACCAAAAGCAGCTTTCATTAGAGGAATAGCCTTATTCCTCCACACAAGTGAGAGGTGAAAGATAATTCTTGAAGTTAATTCAGATTTCAAGTTCATTTACTAGCCAGAAAAATTATCAACTAATCGATATTTAAAAAGTACTTAGGGCAAAGCCAGTTGAATTCTCCAAGTAACACTGGACTGAACACTAACATCAGCCCTTAACTTTTCATCTTTGTTCCATCGTTTATCATAATGCTGAACACTCAGTATTTAATTATGACTTTCCACAGGTACAGCGCAAATCGGAGTCCACTGAATTGCAGACAGAACATGTAGGTAGAGACCATTTTATGTTGGAGTTGATTGTTGAATGAATGGGACTTGAACAGGCAGAACACGATGAAAAGAACATTTTGTTGCATGAGATCAATCTGTGTAAAAACCCAAAGGAAATTGTAATGGAATGATTTATGTAGACAGCACTGTGGTAAATGTCAGGCTGAACAGAAGATTGAAAAGGCATTTGCCACAGGGGATTCAACCCTCTTACTGCATATCCAGTGAAGTTTATTTGTGTGTGTGTGTGTGTGTGTGTGTGTGTGTGTGTGTAAAAATGAAAGTAGCATGATTTTCCTTCTCTGACATTCAAATAAACAATAAAAGAGAGGTAAAAAGACCAGAGACAGATTGTATCAGAATAAGCAAGGCAAGCACATTCAAAAGAACCAGAGGTTCCTTTGCAAAGATTGGTTCAAAGACCAGAATTCTGCCCTAAATCCTCTCCAGCACATTCCTCATCCCAGCCCCAGTTCCTTTTCTCTTCTATATGGTCAGCAGTATAAGAGGCTCTTTACACATATATTCATGGTCTGGTTTCTATTTTTCTAAATTTAATATATAATTTGATTTAAAAAGAAAATTTGGGGCAAGGGAACACAGACACCAGATAGGCCTTCTCCAACTAAGTAGTCGCCTGTGAACCCAAGCATTGAGCTTATTAACATGCTTTGCTCTCTATTAGACTCTATATCTCATGGCTTATTAAGTCCCTGTTGATATAGCCTCAGGCTTTGTTTCTTCCTCATTTGGGTCATGGGGTAAAGCTTTTCCTCACTCTTAAAACCATTTCATTGTCCACCCTTGCTAGACTATGCCATACATGTTAATTCTTTTTGTGAAAACTTGTGACCCATGAAGTTCAGATTCACTTTCAAACATTTACCTTAAAAGTTGAAAAACTAATAATTAAATGTAATCAGATCAGGCTTAGTTATTCCCAGCATCTACTTCAGTGTCTTTCCAGGACCAAGAATGCATTTTCTGTTATGTTATTGATCTTATTTCTGCAGAGGATTAGAGTATCATGATGGATGAATACTTGTATTAGTCAATGTGTTTCATAGGACAATATGAACTAGGATAAGGCAAAGACAGACTTTTTTTTTTTTACAAAATTGAAATGATTTGTAGCCTTTATGTCTCCTGCTTTATGTTAACATGTAAATGAAGATGAAATGATTGGGAAAAAAAGACTTGAGACCCCCACACCTCCGAGAGTAGCTATTGGTAGCTAATAATCACTAAATGACAGGAAACCAGGTTCATCAATAGTGCAGCCAATGGTAAATTGCCCATTCCATAGTAAAAATCTTCCACCCATAATCACACAACCAACCCTAATTTATTTTAACTCAATGGGTTAAAAAAGGGGGGCATTAAAGTAAGATGGGGAAGGAAAGGAAATTATTAGTAGGGGAGAGGTGAAAGAGGACAATTGAAGAGGGAGAAATGGAAAAGACAAAAGAATAAATATTTTAAAAACAGGGATGGAGGGGGCGGAGTAAGATGGTTGAGGAGTAGCAGCGTCACCAGGACTCCTTCCGTAAAGGTTTGATTTTCCAGCTAGGATCCAAACCCTGGACCCCAGCCAGCCCTGAACCCAAGCCCACCATCTCCCCAGCTCCTGCACCAGCCCAGACAGGGTTTCTCAGTGGCTCTCTGCTCCACAGAGGAACGGAGAGCCGCCCCTCCCCCACCCCAAGCTCCCGCCATTGGCCATTGTCTCCTCCCAGCCCCTTCCCAAGCACTTGCCAGCTGAGCAACTTTCCCTCACTGGGCCCCCTCCCTCCAGCTACCTATTCTTGGGAGCACTTCTCTCCAAACCCCCCCCCACACACACACACACATCCACATACACAGACAGATGTGCTCCTTGGGCAAACTCACCTAGTTCTGTTCCTGGAAGCCCACCCCAGACTGCAGCTGCCGGTAGGGCCAGGCCTCAGGTAGATACCTGGGAACCTCTGCCAGTGCTGGGAGGGCAGAAGCCCTGCCAGGAGGGGACAAGCGGCTTTGGTGGGCACCAGGGACTATGAGCCACTGCCAGCAGGGCATAGGAAGTTGAGAACACGGATTACATGAGCAATATGAAGCACTCACCAGGCTCTTGAGTCTGGGCGGCTGGGGCTGGGTTGGAACATGGAATCAGAACAGGCGCAATAAGTACTGGCCCAAGGAGAGTCTAGAGCTTTGCGTCTCTACCCCTAGTGGGAGAGATAGCATTCCAGAACTGCTTGCTCCTGTCAGGTGGGAAAACACTGGACTGTATACTCTGGGGTACTGGGGCTATTTCTACTGCAGCATAACAATCGGGGACAGGGGCCTATGAGGTGGCTCTAAGAATAAATGCTCACTTACAGAAGGATACAGACTGGCAAAGATCTGAGCCTCTCTGGGGACAGAACACCCCAACAGGAAAGACCTCTGTTTAAGATCAAACCTTGTGATCATTCCACTGGAAGTAAGGTATGCTGAACAGCACTCTCCAGGGTGCCCGAGTCCCACTTCCCTACCTAGACATGGGCAGAAACCAACAAAAAAAACCCCACAGAAATTAAATATGGAACTCCCCAACTCAGGGCCTCTAGTCCCATTATGGAACAGGAAAGTGACAAGGAAGTGGAGACAACAAATATACAATCCCAAAAAGAGAATAGTATGACTCCTGACCACAACTGCAATGCAAACATGAAGTAGTTAATGGCTGATATGGAAACTATGAAAAAAGACATGAATGAGATGAAGCTAACCAACACAAGCATAGACTCCAGACTGAATTTAATGGAGAGAAATATGAATGAATGCAGAAACACATTAAGTGAATAGAAGGTGAACCAACTATGGGAGGAGCTAGACAATCAATGGATTAAATTTGATGAGGACTTAAGAAAACTCAAAAATGATTTTCAGGAATTCCTAGCAAAAACAAAAATAGACTGGAAATTGGATCTCACCAAAGAATTGGAGACTATAAACAAAATTATAGCAGAAACCAAAAATGAAACGGAGTTGTTAAAAACCTCCCTTGAATCAATCAGTCCCAGAGTTGACAATCTGGAGGACAGAATCTCAGATGTTGAGGACAAGACAGAAGAAATTAATAAGGATGTCATAGGTTTTAATAAATTCAAGAAATCAAGTGAGCAAAATTTGAGGGATCTATGGGATACCATAAAGAGGCCCAATATTAAAATCATGGGGATCCCAGAGGGAGAAGCCCAGGCTAAGGGCATAGGAAATATTTTCAACAGAATTATTCAAGAAAACTTCCCCTATCTAACAAGAGAAAGCCCACTCAATATTCAAGGGGCCCAGAGGACTCCAAACAGACAGGACATGAAGAGGAATTCTCCAAGACACATTTTAATCAATATGCCTAACATAGAAAGCAAAGAGAAAATACTCAAAGCTGCAAGGGAAAAGCAAACCATAACTTATAAAGGAAAAGCCATCAGACTTACCTCAGACTTCTCATTAGAAACCATAAAAGCCAGAAGGGCTTGGAGTAATGCTTTTCAGGGCCTAAAGAAGTATGGCTTTCAACCTAGACTACTGTACCCAGCAAAGCTATCCCTCATAATAGATGGAGAATTGAAAGTGTCCCATGAAGTAAACCAGCACTATGACTATTTGAACATAAAGCCAAAAATACAGAAGATTCTACAGGAGATATCCCACACAGAAGAAACAAGAAATCTACCTCAGAAGAGTACCAGAGATCAGGCATGACAATCATAGTCAGTGTGCTAATAACAGCAAAACAAACATCAACCTCCATTAACCCTTCAACATGGCAGGGCTTAAAGCAAACCTCACAGTTATATCTCTGAATACAAATGGACTTAGCTCCCATATAAAAAGACACAGACTTGCAGGGTGGATCAGAAAAATGGACCCTTCCATCTGCTGCCTTCAGGAAACACAGTTTACCTCTAAAGACAGCATTCCTCTTAGAGTAAAAGATGGAAAACAGTTTATTAGGCATGTGGAAGTAAAAATCAAGTGGGTGTGGCTACATTAATCTCTAATAAAATAGACTTTACACCAAAATCAATTAAAAAGGATAATGATGGGCACTTCTTACTCATCAAAGGAATGATCCAACAGGAAGATATCACTATCATTAATATATATGCACCAAATTTGGGTGCAACACAGTTCATAAAGGAAACCCTACTCAAAAAGCAGAAATAGACTCTAATTCCATCATAGTAGGAGACTTTAATACATCTCTAGCAGCTCTAGACAAATCAACCAAACAGAAGATCAGCAGGGACACAACAGCGCTCAGTAACACCATTGACCAGCTGGGAATAACAGATATTTACAGAACGTTCCACCCCGAAGACACAGAATATACATTCTTCTCAGCAGCACATAGGACTTTTTCTAAAATTGATCATATCCTAGCTCATAAATCATCCATAAACAAATTCAGGAAGATTGACATAGTTCCTTGCATCATATCAGACCATAATGCATTAAACGTAAAAATTAACAACGGAACAGGATCCAGAAAATGCACAAAGAACTGGTGCCTGAACAATTCGCTCCTAAAAAATGATTGAGTCATCCAAGAAATAAAACAGGAAATTCAGAATTTCCTAGTAATAAATGATAATGATAACACATCTTATCAGAACTTGTGGGATACAATGAAAGCAGTCCTAAGGGGGAAGTTCATTGCACTAAATGCCTTCATATCAAAGACAGAGAGATCTCAAATCAATCAACTAACCACCCACCTAAGATAATTGGAATAGATGCAAAAAGCTAACCCAAAAATAAATAAATAAATAAATAAAATAAAAAAAAGCTAACCCAAGGAGCTCAAGACGAAAGGAAATAATTAAAATCAGAGCTGAGATTAATGAATTGGAAATAAAGAAAACGAATAAAAAATAGATAAATCAAAGAGTTGGTTCTTTGAAAAAGTTAATAAGATTGATAAACCCCTGGTCAATCTAATCAAACGAAGAACTGAGAAAGCCCAAATCAAGAAAATCAGAAAGGGCAAGGAGGAGATCACAACAGATCCCGAAGACATTGGTAGTATCATCAGGTCATACTTCCAAAACCTCTACTCCAAAAAATTAGAGAACCTGGAAGAAATGGATAAGTTTTTTGACACCTACCAACTACCAAAGCTTAAAAAGAGCAGATAAAATCACTAAATAAACCTATCACATCCACAGAGATTGAAGATTTAATAAAAAAAAAAAACCTTCCCAAAAGGAAAAGCCCAGGACCATATGGTTTCTCAGCTGAATTCTACCAAGCCTTCAGCACAGAACTGAAACCACTATTTCTGAAGCTTGTTAGAAGCATAGAAAAACAAGGGAAGGTTTCCAAACACCTTCTATGAAGCTACCATTGCCATAATCCCCAAACCAGGCAAGGCTGCAACAAAAAAAGATAACTACAGACCCATATCTCTGACGAACTTAGATGCAAAAATCCTGAACAAAGTCCTAGCAAACCGGATACAACACTACATCAAAAATATCCATCCTGACCAATTTGGCTTTATTCCAGAGATGCAGGGATGGTTCAACATATGCAAGTCGATAACTGCAATCCACCACATTAATCGGCTCAAACACAAAAACCACAAGTTTATCTCAATAGATGCAGAGAAGGCCTTTGACAAAATTCAACACCACTTCATGTTCAAAGCTCTCGAAAGAATAGGCATAGATGACCTATACCTCAACTTAATAAAGACAATTTACAAAACTCCTAAAGCAAAATTGTTCTCAATGGGGAATGACTCAAGGAGTTTCCACTCAATTCAGGAACAAGACAGGGTTTCCCACTCTCACCACTGCTCTTTAACATAGTGCTTGAAATTCTAGCCCAAGCGATAAAACAGGAGAAGGGCATAAGAAGAATACAAATCAGAAAGGAAGAAATTAAACTATCCCTCTTTGCAGATGACATGATCCTTTATATAGCAGACCCAAAGAATAGTATCAGTAACCTCTTGAAGGTGATTAATGCCTTCAGAAATTTGGCAAGATACAAAGTTACCACACAAAAATCAGTAGCTTTTCTATATGCAGAAGACAACCAGACAGAAAAAGACATCAGAGAAACTGTCCAATTTTCTATAACCTTAAAGAAAATCAAATACCTTGGAATATCACTAACCAAGGTTGTGAAGGACTTATATAAGGAAAATATTGAAACACTCAAGAAGGAAATAGAGGAGGATGTGAGAAGATGGAAAGATATTACATGCTCATGGTTAGGGAGAATCACTATAGTGAAAACGACAATCCTGCCAAAAGCAATTTACAGATTCAATGCCATGCTGATAAAAATCTCAGCCTCTTTTTTCACAGACATAGAAACAATAAACTCTAAATTTATTTGCAAGGGCAAAAGACCTCGGGTAGCCAAAACTATTCTAAGTAAAAAAACCTACTCAGGAGGTATCACCATGCCTGACTTAAAAACATACTACAAAGCCATAGTAACTAAAATAGCATGTTACTGGCATAAAAACAGACAGATTAATGGAACAGATTTGAAGACCCAGCTTTAAATGGAAGTAACTTCAGTTATTTGGTCTTTGACAAGGTGCCAACAATGTACGCTGGGCCAAAGATAGCATCTATAACAAATGGTGCTGGACGAATTGGATAAACATGTGTAAAAAATGTAAATAGACCCACTCCTTTCACCATGCAGAAAAATCAGTCCCAAATAGATCAGAGACCTCAATATAAATCCTGTAACCCTGAACACCCTGGAAGAAAAAATAGGAGGAACTCTACATGAAATAGGAGTAGGGAAAAATTTCCTGAGCAAATCTCCAGCAGCCCAGGAAATGTAACAATCACTTAACCAATGGGACCTGATCAGGCTCAAAAGCTCTGTACAGACAAACAAACCATACTCAGAGCCAATAGACCCCCATCAAACTGGGAGACGATTTTTACCAGCTATAACTCAGACAAAGGCCTAATCTCTAGAACTTACAGAGAACTCAAAAAATACATAATAAAATCTCAAACAGCCTCACAAAATGTGGCACTGATCTCAACAGAGAATTCACAGAGGAGGAAACACAAATGGCCTTGTCCCATCTAAGAAAGTGCTCAGCATCCTTAAGCATCAGGGAAATGCAAATTAAAACCACCATGAGATACCACCTTACCCCAGTCAGAATGGCAATCATAAAGAAAACCAACAACAATCATTGCTGGCAAGGATGTGGGGAAAAAGGAACCCTCATTCACTGCTGGTGGGATTACAAACTCGTTCAACCATTATGGAAAGCAGTGTGGAGACTCCTAGACAGAATAGACATAGAACTACCAATGGACCCAGCTATCCCTCTATTAGGCATCTACTGACAAGATGTCACATCTCGATGCAGAAACTTTTGTACAACTATATTTATAGCAGCTCAATTCCTAGTAGCCAAGAATTGGAATTAACCCAAATGCCCATCCATGGAGGAATGGACAGTGAAATTGTGGTATATTTACACGATGGAATTCTACTCAGCTAAAAGGAAAAATGACATCAAAATTTAGGAAAAAATGGTCTGACTTTGAGCAGATCTTACTAAGTGAACACTCAAAAGATCAGAGAATCGAATGCCGCATATTATCCCTCATAGGTGGTTCCTAACCTGAATGACAGTAAACTCTAAGCAAACCAAACAGAATTGATAGTTTGGGAAAGAGAAGTAAGAATTGGGGGGGGAGGGTATGTCTGAAACATGAAGTTGAAACAAATCTGGTTCAAAATTATAAAATCCTCACAGGCACAGTGTTTGCTAATGAGCATGGAGTGGGCATCATCTGGCCAGCGGGGTCAAGAATGGAAGGGGAGAGTGTCTAAGTTTGTGAAAAACTGAGTAGTCTAGCAGCTCCTGGTCCCAGCCATGGAATCCTTCCTTCACTGAGATGTTGACCAAAGAGACCCATGAGGTCCCCAGTACACGACAGGATTCTTCTGTAAAAGCTCTTGATTACCAACCCCAGGCCTGAGGTGAGATCCTGTTGTTGAAGAACCACAGAAAGCCATCTAACAGCACCGAGAGACCCTACGAGGTCCAGAATGGTAACCAGCCCGGAGACGGTAGTTAGGTAGAGATGGAAGGCCCTGCATAAGCTGCCAGGGGAAACTGGTCAACGACAGCTGGAATAAACAGAGACCACTGTCATGAAACACAGGCACCATGAGTAGGCTGAACACAGTGCCTACTGGGAGAGAACAGCGAACCATGAAAGGAGCACTTGTGCAATGGAGGCACCAAAGCCTGGGGGAGGCAATCAACAGCTGACAATTTGGCCAAGAAATCCACTCAGTGAAGGGGAGTCCCTGACTGGAACTGGGATTTCAGGGTAAATTACAAAGGGAACCAATATCTTAGGACACCAAAGAGAAACTCACTTTGTAAGTGATTTGCAGCAGTCTACCAACAATGGAATCTAGCCTACTCAGGAAGGTGTACCTCAGTTAACCTATACTGATTTAACTCTCTGATGGAGATTCTGTTTGTATTTTTCAGAGGGCGCCGAGAGAGCTGTGGCTCTTCCAACCCTATCATTGAGCCATGGGAAGATGGCTGTCTTCCTGGCAGGAGATGCGCCACCCCAGACCTACCATGGAGGATCCACATGGAACCCCACAGGCAGTGATGGGATGAGCAAGAGACCTATAACCACAGCCAATGGATCAACCCATGATGGACCAGCGAGACAGATACTAGCGATTTTGAACACAACCTCAAGCAGAAGCACAGAGGCCCCTAAGGCCTCAACTACAAAGCAGCTTTGACTCTTACCCACCATGACTCAGGGAACTGAGCAGAAGAGGTGGCAGAAAGATTGTAAGAGTACTGGTGGGGGAGAATGTCCAGAGACATGGCCCCGCTCAGTAACAATATACAAAGTGGGGTGGAACCGGGTTGACTCCTAGGCTATCCATAATCTCCTACCCCATGGACTGATCCAGACTGCCCACGGAGGAGGATATCCAACTGACCAGGGACAGGGAAGAGGGAAATAGGGGAACTGGAGACATCAACACCTTATTCCCTTATTAAGTGTATCTAATTATGGATAATAAAAAAAAAAACAGGTATGGAGAGATGGAACGTAAGCACTTGCTTGCAAAGCCTGGCATCCTAGGCTCAATTCCTGAGTACCCACCTAGAACCAGATGAACAAAGAGGCACATGTGTCTGAGTTCCTTTGCTGTGAGAGGAGGTCCTGGCCTGCCTCTTCTCTCTCTCTCTCTCTCCCTCTTTCTCTTAATAAATAAAACATAAAGAAAAATTTAAAAAACTTCTATAGTAAACAAATGAAATGGGACCAGTGGAAAATGAGAAATAAACAGTTATATCCACCATGATTGATCAGGCTATCAACTGATCAAGTTCTCAAATACAAAATGGCACCCTGGAGGGCACCATGGATTGTCCTCAAAACAGCTCTTCACAATGATCCTCATAGTAAAATAACTGCCACTTTCAGAACTTTTTCCACATTTACTCATCAGTAGAATGTTTAAGTTTATATCAGCAACATTAATCTGATGAGACCAAAAGGAGGAGAAGGAATAAAATAAGACTGTTCTAGACAAGCGCCTTAACCAACGATTCATCCCTCCAGGCCCACTCTGTAAGGAGATATGATTTGATATCAAGTTGACAAGTTGTGATGGTTAAATTTATTATCAATTTGGCTTGTTTAATAATCTACAGTAATCTTAGGCAGGTCTCTGATCTTGCCTGCAGAAAGGGTGGACAAAAGCAGGAGGACCCTCCTCCAGAGTTGCCCTTCCCCCAAGTGGGTGGCTGGTTTGTGACTTGCTCTGGCATCCTGCTCTCCTACCTTTCCTGGACAATGGAACCCAGTTTCTTCAGCCTCACATCATGGACTGAAGAGCAGCTGCTCCCCAGGGAGCCATCAGGCCTTCTGGGTTGAATTGTGATTACTGAGGCCTCCAGCCATGTGGACTGAACAAAATACTGGTTC